>JAJLYD010000164.1:0-208887 GCA_030571615.1 Jamesozyma hellenica | reverse complement strand
TAAAAAGTGAATATGAAATGATAATGAGAATTCATTTAACGGTGAGAATTCGTTGCCCTTTTATATGTTTAACCTCAGCAAATTGCAATTAGATTAAATCCCTTAATCTAACCTTAATATTAGTAATCAAATCTTCTATGAGGTTCTAAGTTGTTCTATCCCTTAAATTACTTTTTATTTTTCGTTTCTTTTCTAAATAAAATAAATACATTAAAATTTGGGCACATGGCGCAGTTGGTAGCGCGCTTCCCTTGCAAGGAAGAGGTCACCGGTTCGATTCCGGTTGCGTCCATTTATTTTTTAAATTGATGTCTTAATACATATAATCTAATTAAAATATATCTATATGAATCTTCTTATAATAAAGGTTTATTATATTTCTTCTTGTCTTCTTTATCCTCCCTTTCTTCTTTAAGATCGGATCTTATAATTATTTTTCTCAACATAACTTCCTTACTTATATAGATTTCGTGTTTCTCCACCGCTCGACACAATCAACATTTACGACACCGTTTCACTTTTTTGTTAAGGCTTTCTTATATAACCAGATACTTCAGTTAAAGATAAATTTTTTTTTTAAATTACCTACCATTGCTATTTGGAAGTTGAAAATACTGATAATGGTCTCTGACTTGAGATGAAGTAGAAATTTTATCTGTTGATATACATTATGTGTAGCTAAAACCCGATCTTATATATAGATATAAAAACCATATTTTAAATAAAATAAATAAACATATTTATTGTTTTCATTTTTTATTAAATAAAATGAGAATGTGTTAGAAAAAAAACTTTATGTTTTGTTAGATAAAAGTAGGTATAATTCAAAAATTTTAAAAAGAAAAACAAAAATAAACAAAATGTTTCAATACATTTAATTTTGAAAAAAAACAAGAAAAATATATAGAAAATGTTTTTGTTTTCATTATTTATTGAGATAAAGGGATTATCTAATGAATGATTGAATATATGAAGATTATATAATGTCAATATGTGAGATATTATTCTATGATAAAATGTTGAATATGGAACATTTAACAATACATCAATGTTAACTATAGTATGCCTAAGAGTTACATCTGCATTAAGCGAGAAATTATTAAATATTGGTAAACGACTCGCCATGAAACACTCTAAACCACTGCAGTGTTTGGTATTGAAAGTATGATAAATGAAAAGATATAATCAAAATTCATATTTAAGTGGATCATATTTCTGATTATTTCAGACGTTCTTATTAAATACCTTTTATGAATTTTTAGTATTATTGGATAATCTTTTTGTATAACAAGACAAGAGAAAAAGTTATAATTTCTATACTTATAAATATAATTATGTTGTCTGTTAATGGTTCTATTATTAGCCTATTTTTACTTTATTCGTTTAAGAAACTGATATAAATTTCCATGTCTTTTTGTGTATGATTTCCATTTAACTATATTATATATCAATTTTTAATTCGAATGGATGAAAAGTTTTTCTCTTCTTATGCAGCAGCATCAAATGCAGGTATGGTCACATAAACAATGGTCAGTGATAGTCAATTCAATTCATCGAAGTGAAGATATATTAATATAATCTCCTTGATAGATTATACCTTAAATAAATATGTTGTCGTTACAATAGTATAAATTGGAGCTTCACAATTCTGAGCTAAAAAATTGAAGATTTATGATGAAATAGAAGAATTTATTTTTTACCTTCAAAACTTATTTCAATATTTGCAAGTTATTTTATAAATTTGTTTATGCCTCACATCATCTTTCACTGTCAAAACTGGATGAAAAATGTGCATTTACCAATAAACGTAAAGCCCGTCTTATTTTTACCAACGCACCATCAACGGCATTTTTCTAGCCACGTTTGAAACGATTTTCACAAGGTTCGATTTCAACCTCTAAAAAGAAAAAAGCTGAAAAAACTTATAACAATAAACATCTCTTGAAAAATTTTCAAAAATACAAACAGTTCCTTATAAATAATTACAACAAACGATGTCTTTGAGTCTTTTTTCTCGTACAGCAGCCAGATCAGTCTTAGCTTCAGCTACCAGATCCCGCATCCTAGCTCAAACTGCTAGAAAAGTGGCAATTTCTATCCCAATGAGGAGAACTATCAACAGTACTTCCATCAAATTTAACCAACCAAGAACTACTGTCAGCGATATTCTTAAGTCCGAATTAAAATTAGAAACCGATTCATTTGCGGATATCAAGGAAACTCCTGCTGTCTTTAACGATTTCTTGACTAAATACGGTTTCGAAATTGTTGCCACCCCAGGTAAAAATGAAGCTCAAATTACTAAGAAGACCGATGCTGGTGAAACAGTTGACGTTTTTTTTGATGTTGCTCAAGTTGCTAACTTACCATATGATGATGCTATGGCTTCAAGTGAAGGTGCTCAAGAAGATCCATCTAACGAAGACGATTTTGATTCCTTATCTGATAACTTTGCTAATGTTAACGTTGTAGTTAGTAAAGATGTTGATGGATCAAGTGTTTCTTTTGAACTATTAATGAATTTACAAGAAGGTTCATTTTACATCGACAGTGTTACCCCATTCCCATCAAAGGATGCTGCTTTGAATGAATCTGCCGATTCTCAATTAAACAGAGAATTGGTTTACCATGGTCCTCCATTTTCTAACCTAGATGAACAATTACAAGAGTCTTTGGAAGTTTATTTGGAAAGTAGAGGCGTTAATGAAGAATTAACTTCTTTCATTAGTGCTTATTCTGAATTTAAAGAAAACAACGAATATATTCAATGGTTAGAACATATGAAGAAGTTCTTTAATTAGATTTATTATTAAAAATAGTTTCATGTATATATAATTTTTTAGATTATTTTAATAACTTTTAACATTTGTTTACTATTTATTATGCTTATATAGTTTCTACAGTACGATATCGCCTTAACCAATTATTACTATTTGACCAAACTCGTGTTTTTTTCCTTTCCAAGAAACTTTCCAATTTCAACATTAAAAGGAAAGAAAGAAAGGAAGAGAGGTAAAGGATACACTTAGAGTGTGTAAAAGATTAATAATGGAAGATTTCCTTACAGTTGTGGAAATTGAAAGAATATCATATCTTTTGTCAAAAAAAAAATGTTTATTTCAAGAAAGAAAAAAGTTGAGTATTGCAGCAGTTAAATGTTTAATCGATGTTAATTGCATCGGGAAGTCCCCACATTGGGACTTATTTATACAGGAGAGTGGAATTTCCGAACAAGAATTGAGGAACATACAGTCTTCTATTGTGGCTAGCGAATCTGATCCCTTATTAGAAAAAATAATTTTGCACCATTATTCGGAGGCCCTAAATATCATAGAATCTAAAGATGTCCCTCAAGGAGAATACTTTCAAAATTTGGAAACGATGACTAGAGTAAGCATACTGTCAAAAAATTACAAGAGTCTTGAAGATTTGGAATATCGCATACGGAATCTAAATGATTTTCAAAATGCTAGTGATCTTGAAAAAGAAAGTTTCCGACGTATTCAATTATTGATATGTGCTTCATATTTTCTACAAGGAAAATTTTTTGAATGTTGCTCTACTTTTTTCAAGTATCTTAGTTGCGATCTTAAAATTTTAAGCACAATTAATAAAAAAAATGAAGATTCTTTTATATCGAGTGATGAATTATTACTAATGATTGGTATATCATGTTTGGTGTCTATACCTTTGGATAATTATGAAAATTTTTTATATTTGGAAGTCACAAAGTCATTTTTCAAAACATACCCAATATTGATGAAATGTATGGGGTTACTAGTTCAAACTAAATTTTATGATTTTTTTCAAATTTGGCATGGAAGTTTCAATGACCATTGTTTAGAAAGTCTTTTTTTGAATGAGGTTTGGAACTTTGCCCAAGATATAATGAGAAGTAAAATTTATTTTTTTTACATGAGAGTAGCCAATAAGTTACAAATTAGTTATTTATCTAATGTCCTGGGTATCGATAAAGAGTTAGCAAAGAGAGAAATCACTGAATTGATTAAGTCGGCTAGATTAAATGTTGAAATTAACAATGATATGTTATCATATAAAAATAAAACTTTATTAGAGGATATTATAAATGAATTAAAGATTAATGAGCAAAGTATCGAAAAAATGATAAAAGAAAAAAAATTAGTAAATGAGCATATGAGGAATCGTGTGCAAGTAAATATTATGACTAATGTGGAGACAGAAAAAAAATACATGACTGGTAATAACGAAGAAAATGAAGAAAATTTATCTTTAGGAAATAATGAATATGAACAAGAGGACGATATTTTAATGGAAGACACGCCGAATTACATAGAAGATTCATCATCGTTAGAAGGTTCTTTTTAAACCTTCTTCACATCAATATTTTTTCATCATAACTTAAAAAGAAAATTATTATTATTATTATTATTATTATTATTATTTATTTATCGAGTAGTTACATACTATTTCATTTAGCGATCTAAAATTTTAATGAAAATTTTTTTTTTTTACCACTGACTCTTGAGAGTATTTTTAGAAACACTTATTTTTCTGACCTTTTTTGGAACTTCTGAATATAATTCTTTTAGGGTATCAGCAATTAATGAGCTTTCGCTATCTTTCAAATAATCTGTTAATTCAACATGATTTCTTTTTGGCGCAATTTGAATTGGATCCATTGTATCATTGATGTCCAAATTATTAATATTGCAAAAATGAGGTGAAACGCTCTCTTTTAAAGTTGAATATACTTTTCTTAAATTTGAGATTTCTCTTAACCATTGGTTAATTTGTTCCTTTGATGATGGTACTGTGTCCATGTAACAAGAATGTGATTTGTTTGTTGAATAAACAAAATACCAAACGTATTTTTCATTTTTCGCTAATTCTTGTTTATCTTGGGTGATAATTCCTTCGATATCAACTAAAACTATTCCAGATATACTTCTTTTAGAAGGCAGAGCCGTATTTTCTTTTTGATTAGTCAGTGATTCTGCAACAAAAATACCATCTTGAAACAATGTTGAAATGGCAAAAGAAATTCTTTCAATAACATCATGATTTATAAAATCTTTTTTTACAAGGTCGTTTATTATTGACATTATAGAACCTGGTAAGCTCCTATTTCTGGCAAGGTATCTATATACTTTTCTGATGACCATCAGATCTTTAAATTCATTGCTTTTTTTTTCAAGGAAATTTCCATACAAACATGTGAAGCATGCTGGAACCATTGGACGGCAAAAATTTCCATAGCAAATTCCATGAACAGTCTTTTTGCAAACCTTACATGTTTTTAAAGAACTTGCTTTGCTATTGGATGGTAACGAGCATTCACAATTTTGGTTGGCCCCTTCCATTCCTGTGACCATCTGTGTAGCAGCTATTGTTGGCTGCGAAGATTTGAGAAAGTTTCCTAGCAAATTAGTTGTTTGACTCTCAATAGAACTATGAAGATCTTCCGGATCAAATTGTTTTTCAATTATTTCAAAGGGGTCGATCAATTCAAAATTTTTTTTGTTCGTGCTTTCATTAGTTAACGTTTCTTCTGTTGCAGAATAGACTTTTAAAGCAATTTTATGAAAAGTAGTATCAAGTTTTCCAACGGAAAAGTTATCCGCTTCTGCAGTATTAGGAATTTTGATAGTTGCCCTTTTTTCATAAGTAGCGTCTTTGAATAGTGGTGGCTGAAAATTTGGATCGACAGTGTCATTAAATAGTAATCTCATACTAAGGTATTTTTTTTGAGGCAATGGTTCCATGGATTGGGTAATTATTATAAACCTTCTCATCAACTGTTGTGCCATTTTTCTAGAGTCTAGCAAAGATATTGGTGCCCCTGACGTGGAGCTATTAACCTTTAAAGAAACATTGTTGTCTTTATTGCCATAATCAAATTCAAATATATAATCTTCAACCAAATTAGTAGGGTTGTCTTCGTCCAGAAAAATTCCCAAACTTAAAGCCTTTAAATACTTTAGTTTAACTGTTTGAAACACCCCTTTTTCGAGCCAGTCCAGTAATAAGTCAACTTCTTTAGATTTTCCTTTGATTAAAGTCTTAATTTTAATTGAGTTTGAAAGTGAATTTTTTTTCTTATCATAGTTTTTATTTATTTTTTCTGGAACAAACCTTTGATCCACAAAGTTTTCATCAGGAAACAACCCTCTCAAAAAAGCGAGACATCCAAATGACATTGTAAGCATGGTCTGAATTAGTCTTTGAGATTGCTCCGAGGTAATAACCGTTGATGTTTCTGTTGCATTATTGGTCTTTGTTATGGTCATCTGGTTGGTAGACATATCTGCTTTATAATGTTTTGATAAATGAGATATGGAGACTGTATTTCGTTATTTTTTATATGAGTTTTCAATTCTTGGCAAAATAAAAAGTAGAACGATGGAATGTACATTATCCACATATATATATATATATATATATACGGCTCCTGTTAGCCGCCGACGCCACCAGAGCATTTGAAACGAAACGAAACGAAACGAAACGAAACGGGCCATTTGCGGCGGAAAAATTCTTTTACTGCAAGCGGAAATTCCCCAGACCCTAATTTGACTTTGCTTTGCAGTCCGTGGAAAACCGGAAAACTAACGGTTTTTCTGCCGTCGTTTTCATCAATTAATGTGTTTTTCAACAACAAAATTTAATCTGATGGAATCTTAAATATTATGTAAAGTTTAGATATTCTACAGCAACTGGGACTGCGTTTCTTGTTTCAAGAGCCTCAATTTTTTTTTGCAATCGAACGATACCACTCTAGCGATAATGTCAGAATCACTGCATTCGAAAAAAAACCCGTCAAGGGAAATGTATTCCGAAAGATCATTCAACAGTCTTTCTTTATATAATGAGCAAGATAATAATGTTTCTACCCTTGCCATTTATGAACAGAACCCGTCAGAAATTGACTTATCTAGGCCACACTCCAGATGTTCCATGAATTCAAATATATCTACGCTTGCCAATAAAGATGGAATAGAAGGTGCAAATAAAAAAAATGGTGCTCATTTATATTCTTTAAATTTGCTTAACTCTTTGTCTTATTCACCAAATAAGAGCAAAAAAGAAATTAAAGGTAATATTATAAACGAAATGTCAAACGAAAAAAACGTTCCCTCTATCTCAATATACCCTGATTTGCCAACTTCACCACCAATGACGCTGTATGAAAAGATGAAGTTGTTAAATATTGAAAAACATTTTGAATCAAAATCTGTAAATTCATTCAATGATCTTAAAACTAATCGATCAAAGGAACAAACTCCAATAGACGAATTAATACAAGATTTATCACCTCTATCAAAAGAATACAAACTTGCTAGAACTGATTCTCATATCTTTCATAATCAAGCGGAATTAGAAAGTGTAAACAGTACCGCAGGTGAAGAGTTTTCTTATATTCATAAGTTTAAGAGTTGGCCACAAATTGTAACACCCGTTAAGGAAATGGATATTTAGCCGCCGTATATAAAAAAAAAAAAAAGATAAAAATTTAAAAAATTTAAAGAATACGTAAATTTAATTTAATTAAATGAAACAAGTTAAGTAATAATAAAAATAGTAAGTTAATGATGATCTCTTCAACCTTTGAATCAACTATAGTAGAATTTACAAGTATGTTCAAGTTTATTTATTTTTTTATTTACCCATTTTTTTTCTGTATTTCTTGTATCATTAGGTTTATAACAAATTCATTAAATAGAATAATCAAATGACTAACTAACTAACTTAATTCTTTTTTTAATAGACGTTTGTAATTTTATTGCAGGAAAAATCTCTGAGGAAAATAAAGATGAATTGAAAAGAGCAGTGGACACAAGAATTACTGCGTTGCAGCCTATTGCAGAAAAATACCATAAAGGGTTCAGGGTTTCAAAAGTAAATATTACAGAGTTAACACTGCTAAATTTGGAAAACGCATGTACCGCTCTCTGGAATGCAGTTGGAATTGCATTTGTAGGTTCAGATAAGGAGTTCAAATTAGTTTATTGCAAATGTAAGGTATTTGCATCTATCTTGTTAGGAGTTCATGAGACCTTATGTTTGCAAGATACGTTGAGATTAAAATTAAGATGTTTTAAATGTTTTGTCAATTGCTTAAAAGTTTTATTAGATTTGAATGATAGCAAATGTACAACTGAAATCATACCCAAGGTGAGAGAATTTGGTGAGGTTTATTTGGCAATGTTGGAGCAGGAGAAGAAAAAAATGATTCTTGACGATATTAAAGAATTTGAAAAATTAGTCTTTGAATTTTATATTTCTATTTTTCAAATTCATTTAAATGAAAATGACTTAGAAACTGCTAGAATATATTGCTCAAAAATAGAAATAAAAGAAAAAGATTCGTGCATAGACTCGGAATTAGTAATTGAACTTGCAAGAATTATATACAATTCAACCGTAGAATTGTACAATAGCAAACCAGAAAATTCCGAAAACTTCGGAAATGACATTATATTTTTTTTGAAGCAAGTTTTTAAGTATTTGAATATGAATATCCCAAATCTTAGGTCAAATATAGATTACAGCAATATTCGTTATTCCATTTTAATTTTTTTAATCCAATGCTTAATAGATCAACCTTTAAATGACCCCACAAATGAAGATATTGAAAATTTTTTAAGTATTTTACAAAATGAGTATCCAAATAAAATCATGTCTTTTACACTTAATATTAATTTTTGTAAAAAAAAAAAAAAAGAGCAAAAAATGGAAGAATCTGTTAGTGAAATTCTCATGCGATCAATCATGTCTGTTGATATAAAATCTAACTTTGATACAATAATGGCTAACATCAATGATCTTTCACAATCTAATACAAAACTTGCTATTGTTCCTTTAGATTATCTTTTCACCAATAAAATAAATCCAGAAACAGATTTCAAATTATTAGAAAAGGTCATTCTATCCAGATTTTTTATGACATCACAGTCCAAAAATATGGAAGAAAATGAAATCATTTCAAATTTGATTGAGTATACAAATCAAATCGAAAAAACTTTGGTAAAGCCTTTGAGCAAACATATAGTGTCATGCGTAATTACATTATTATGGAATGAAGGTAAAAAATTAGAAAAGCGCAAATTATTGGCTGAAAGCGTCAAATTTTATCAGCTATCCTTAAAAAAGATTTTTAGTGACACATACAGCGAAAAAGGTAAAATTCAAAGAGCTTTGCAGTCAGTACTGATATCTTTAGAAAACTATGAAGGAGCAAAAAACATTTATACGGACATGACGGAAAACGATAGATCGTCTCCACTAACATCTTATCAAATGATTAAAATAGGAATTCATGAGTCGAATACAAAAGCAATCATAGAACATCTAGAAACAATCAAAGAGAGTCAGGATAAAGTTTCGATGGACACGCTAATATTGTGTATTTCCCTATTTAAAGATGACCCCGAATTAACTGTTAAAGCTATTTTTTTATTATTTGAGAAATTGGGGGAAAAGCATCCAAATTCATCAATTATTGTTCCAATGGTCTGTCTTATCCGTTACACAATCCAAATAATAATAAAAATGGCAGAGGCGAATTCGAAACAAATAATAATCCATATTGAAAGTCTGCTATCTTTGTTGCAAAATGCTTTAAGACTCATAAAATCAAGCAAGTTACATGAGTTCGTGCAGGATACAGGCCAGAATGAACAAAATTTCATTCAGAACGATGATGTGTCAGTCGACGAAATTGAATGGTTTGCTTCAGTTGCGTACAATATAGTGGTGAAATTTAACAGCTGCAAAGATATTAAATATCAGAAATTATTGAACTTCGCAGAATTATCGTTAGAGTTTCTTCATTTGATACCGTATAACAATTTCACAGCTCCAAAAATGTTCCATTTTATATATTGGAAATTCAGATGTCAGGGTTTAGAGATTATGGTCTTAAAGAATGTTTTTATGAAAGAGGAACCACAAGATGATCCTAATAGCTACAAAAACATTGAAAATATGGAAGTAAAAACTCTTCAAATATTAAAAGAAGTAAAAATGTTTAAAGAAGATCAAAATAATCTAAATGGTTTAAATTCTGAACAATTGACAATGTTAAACCAATCATACATCGATGTTTTACTATTGTATTGTGAAATAACATTATCAACTAAAAATGACACAAAAATTCAATATTTGCTTGAGTTTACAGAAGCGGCTCAAAATGTGGATGTGGACTGTACAATTGTAGATACATTGTTGGAAAATAGGCGTTATCCGTTTGGATTAAAAAAAAAAATAATGAGCAGTATAATGAAAAGGAATTTAACAAACATGACGTTAGATGACGGGGTACTTTGCTTTTGGCTACGAATTCTATTGAACGATGATATTAACTGTGAAGAAACTCAGGAAAACAAATATGCAGAACGAATATATACACGAATTAAAGTCAATCATGCTACAGTCGAATCGATGCATGAAACGATGAAACAAGAAATTGAAACAATTTCCATTTTATGTTGGAATTATGGCGTCAATTCATTAATTAGTAAAAATATAGAATATGCTATAACTTGGTGCAAGCTTTCTATGGAATTTGCTGAATTAATGAAAAACGGTTTAAAAGAGAAATTAAAAAAATTGTGGAGTTCTTTATCTTCTGCTGCAAATATTAAATCCGAGATTTTAGAAAATTTATAGTATTGTAACTACTCAATACAAGTATATTGCAAAATTTCTTAATTCTTTCTTAGGTTTCAATATTGATGTTTCATTTCGTAGTTATCACTGAAGTTGATTATTTCTTTTTGGTTTTTGTGAAATAAAGACTAAGATTGTGCACTCAGTATTGTTTCCACACGTTTCAGTAATTACGAGCCTCATAAAATTTCACGTGATTGATGTGACTTTTGCAGTGTTCTCGGTATTTTTTTTTTTTTCTATTTCCACATATTCCATGAAATATTCATTACGTTGTTATTAAAAGGGACAAAATAGCCACATTTTTATTAGATCTTCGTTGAATGTCATTATTGACTTAAAAAAAACATGTATCAAATGATTGATTGATTACGAAAAAAATAAAAAATAATAATCACCAGAGCTATAAAAATATTATTATAACCTGATAGGATCCTTTTGATCACCGCAACAAACGACTGATGGAGAATCTTCTATAAACAATGTCTTTAAAAAATATTAGCAATTTACAAAGTAAAATTAGAGCAAATAGTTCTCCGAGCAATGTTTCTACATCACCTGCGCAATCTTTTATTAATGCTTTACCACGTCGAATTTGTGTGTCCAGACATCCAAAGTATTTAAAGCCTTTTTCCTCTAATGATATCAAGATTTTATTATTAGAGAATATTAATAAAACTGCTGTCGATGAACTGAATGATCAGGGTTACCAAGTTGAAACATTGAAGGGTTCTTTATCCGAAGAGCAATTAATTGAAAAAATACAGGATATACATGCTATTGGTATTAGGTCAAAGACCAAATTAACTGCAAATGTTTTGAAACATGCGAAGAATTTAGTGGTTATTGGTTGTTTTTGTATTGGAACAAATCAAGTAGATCTAGATTACGCTGCAAGCAAAGGTATCGCTGTGTTCAATTCTCCATTTTCTAATTCCAGATCGGTTGCCGAATTAGTTATTGCTGAAATCATCAGTTTAGCTAGACAAATAGGGGATAGATCAATTGAGTTACACACGGGTACTTGGAACAAGGTTTCCAAAAAATGTTGGGAAGTTAGAGGTAAAACTTTAGGGATTGTTGGTTATGGCCACATTGGCTCTCAATTATCTGTTCTTGCCGAAGCTATGGGTTTAAAGGTTATATATTATGACATTTTTACTATCATGGGATTGGGTAAGGCCAAACAAGTACCAACTTTAAATGAGTTGTTAACTAAATCTGACTTCGTTTCTTTACATGTTCCTGAAACTCCTGAAACTAAAAATTTACTTTCTGCTCCTCAGTTTGCCGCCATGAAAAATGGATCCTACGTCATCAATGCTTCAAGAGGTTCTGTCCTCGATATTCCGGCTCTTATTTCTTCAATTAAAGTTAAAAAAATTGCAGGAGCTGCTTTGGATGTCTATCCACATGAGCCAGCAAAAAATTCAGGAGATGCATTTAATGACAGCTTAAACAAATGGACATCTGAATTGATTTCTTTACCAAACGTCATTTTAACTCCGCATATCGGTGGGTCTACAGAAGAAGCCCAAAGTGCAATCGGGTGTGAAGTTTCTAATAGTATTTCAAAATACATAAATGAAGGTAGTTCAGTTGGTGCTGTTAACTTTCCTGAGGTTTCTTTAAGAGCGCTGAACTTTGAAGAGGAGAACATTGTTCGCGTGTTATATATTCATAAGAATATTCCTGGGGTTTTAAAAACAGTTAATGATATTTTTTCTGATCATAATATTGAAAAGCAATTTTCAGATTCTAGCGGAGAAATTGCTTATTTGATTGCTGATATTTCCTCAGTTGCACAGAGTGAGATTAAAGATATATATGAGAGACTCAATCAAACAGATTCTATGATATCGATTAGATTGCTTTATTAGCTCTATGTTGCTTATCCTATTTATTTATATATATTTATAAATTTTTTAATTGAAAAATGGTATTTTACATTTGCTGTTATTTTTTATCACTCTTATTGTGGTGCATCAGATTTGCGTATATTTTATATGCTTCTTTTATTTAAGATTCTCAATCACCTTTTCTAATGCTGAAGCCGGGTAAACGCTGTCGTTTTTTTTTTTTTTTATAAACTGCGAGAGGTCCTTGTTCGGTGGGTGGCAAAAATATGTAATTTGTGAATTGCAATTAAATACCTTGAAAATTGGTTTACCAGTAGTGTTATTATCAACACATGTCAACCTACCTCCTTCAAAAGTAAAGAAAACCAGTAATAATTAGGTTTAAATATATTTATAATGTCATTAACAACTGCTGCCCCTCTTTTAGCTCTTTTGAGGGAACATGACGATTCTGTTAAATCGTACGCTTTGCAATCCATCAATGGGATCGTGGACGAGCAATGGCCCGAGGTTTCTAACGATTTATCTAATATTGAAGCATTATATGATGATTCTTCATTTTCAAATCGTAAAATGGCTGCGCTAATTGCTTCAAAAGTCTACTATAATTTAGGTGAATATGAACCTGCGGTAAGATTTGCCCTGGCAGCTGAAGAATGTTTCGATATTAATGAAAAAACTCAATTTGTCGAAACAATTGTCTCCAAAAGTATTGAAATGTATATTGAACAATCAACAAAGAATTACAACGAAAACAAATCATTAATTGAAATCGACCCTAAATTAACGAATATTTTCGAAAGAATGTTAGAAAAGTGTGTTGATGCTTCAGAATACAAACTAGCGTTAGGTATTGCATTAGAAGGTTGCAGATTAGATATTGTTGAAAATATTATTAATTCTAGACTGGTTGAAGATAACGAAGTCAATAGTTTGAAGTTAATTAATTATGTTTTAACTGCAGTATGTGGTACTATTTCAAATTTTTCATTTAGAGTTAACGCATTGGAATCCTTATTTACAATTTTAATAAATATGAAAAATGTGGATTATTTTACAGCTTCTAAAGTTGTTGTAAATTTAAATAATGCTGATTATGCAATCCAGCTATTTGAAAAACTAAAAACTGACGAAGTTCCAAATGTCGCTTATCAAATTGCTTTTGATTTAGTATCATCCGCTTCTCAAGGTTTGTTAACTACTGTTTTGGCTTCATTAACTGAAAAAAAATATGATCCAAAACTTTTAGATATCTTATCCGGTTTACCTACTTGTGATTATTATAACACATTTTTGCATGAAAATAAAAATATTGACATTGGCTTGTTAAATAAATCCAAATCCAGCCTAGATGGAAAATTTTCTTTATTTCATACAGGTATTAGTGTTGCTAACGGTTTCATGCATGCTGGTACTACAGATAATTCTTTTATTAAGGCCAATTTACCTTGGTTAGGTAAAGCCCAAAACTGGGCAAAATTTACTGCAACAGCTTCTTTAGGTGTCATTCACAAGGGTAATTTAGCAGATGGTCAAAAGGTCATGGGACCTTATTTACCAGGTAGCCGTGCTTCTTCTCGTTATATTAAGGGTGGTTCTTTGTATGGTTTAGGTTTGCTTTATGCCGGTTTTGGTAAAGATATTTTACCATACTTAACTAAACAAGTCGATGATAATAGCAGAAAAATAGGTGATGAAGATGTTGACGTCTTATTGCATGGTGCATCATTAGGTGTTGGTTTGGCTGCCATGGGTACCTCCAACCAACAAGTTATCGAATCCTTAAAAGAAGTACTATATAACGATGCTGCTACATCTGGTGAGGCAGCTGCACTTGGTATTGGTTTAACTGCGTTAGGTTCTGGTGACAAAGAAATGAATGAAAGTATGTTTGCTTACGCCCATGAGACAAAACATGGTAATATTAGACGTGGTTTGGCTATTTGTTTGGCTCTAAATAACTACGGAGCACAAGAAAATGCTGACGAATTGATATCCAAGATGTTAGAAGATGAAGATTCTTTGTTAAGGTATGGTGGTGCTTACACAATTGCCTTAGCTTATGTTGGTACCAGTAATAACAAGGCAGTCAAGAAGTTATTACATATTGCTGTTTCTGATTCCAATGATGATGTTAGAAGGGCTGCAGTTACTGCTTTGGGTTTTGTTCTTTTACGCGATTACACCACGGTTCCAAGAATAGTCGAATTGCTATCAAAATCCCACAATGCACACGTTCGTTGCGGTACTGCATTTGCATTAGGTGTTTCATGTGCCGGTAAGGCACTAGAATCTGCTATCGATGTTTTAGAACCGTTAACTAAAGATCCTGTTGATTTTGTTCGTCAAGCTGCTATGATTGCTTTATCTTTAATAATGATTCAGCAAACTGAAAAAACTAGTGGGAAGGTTGCCGAAATCAGCAAAAACTTTTTAAGTGTAATAACAAGCAAACATCAAGAAGGGTTAGCCAAATTTGGCGCTTGTGTTGCTCAAGGTATTATGAATGCCGGTGGTCGTAATGTTACTATTCAACTAGAAAATACAGAAACTGGTACTCTAGACACCAAATCCATTGTTGGTTTAGTTATGTTTTCACAATTTTGGTATTGGTTTCCATTGTCTCATTTCCTATCTCTTTCGTTCACACCAACCGCTGTTATTGGTGTTCGCGGTAGTGATTTGGCCATTACAAAGTTTGAATTAAATTGTTACACTAAAGAAGACGTGTTTGATTACCCAAAGATGTATGAGGAAGAATCCAGTAAGGAGGTTGAAAAGGTAGCTACTGCTGTTTTATCTACCACTGCTAGAGCAAAGGCCAGGGCTAAGAAAACCAAGAAGGATAAGGATACAAAAGAAAAAGACGAAAAAGAAGATATGAAGAAACAAACCGAAAAGGATACTAAAAAGGATGATGCTGTTATTGCTAGCGAAGATTACTTAAAAAACAAATACTCTTCCAAACCATACAAACATCAAAATTTGAGTCGTGTTCTTCCTCAGCAATCAAGATATCTCTCTTTTGTCAAGAATGATCGTTTTGCACCTGTTCGTAAATCGAAGGGTGTCTTTGGTGTCATTGTTTTAAATGACAATAAACCAGAAGAAACGGTCGAATTAATAGAGACCATCAGACAACAGAAGGACGTAAATGCTCCGTTACCTGCCTCTTTTAAAATTGAAGACGAAGTAGAATTTGATAATCTTTAGATTCAGGAAGTTCCACAAAAGAAAAAAGATTAAAACATGATATGATAAAGTGTTTTATGGCAACTCCATTGATTCTATTAAATGAATATATGTATGTTTGTATTTGGTTATTATGCATTTGCTGTGTATACTATATAGACGGTCCTAACTCCGCAATTTGAGTAGCATTTATTATAATAGTAATTTTTAAAATCAAATCAAATCAAATTTTTATCCAAATTAATAAACTTTATGTATTGAATAATCAAAGTTAAAATTTATTATATAAATTAAGATATACATACTCCTGCAGTTTCTATATTAAAAATAAATTAATACTTGACTAGTTTTTATATTTGGCGACAAGTTCGTCAAATTTAATGTTTACTTCTTTATCATTTTTCACAAATGAATGCTCTGGATCCAAAGAAATCAATTCATTCTTTAGCTCTTCAACAGTATTTAAGCCTTGCATTATAGCTAAAGTAATCTTATTAGCTAAGAAATCAGCTTTACATATTTCGGCTGAATCCTTCTCTTCTTTACTGTAATAATCAGACTCCAATAACTCTACAATACCTTTGGCTTCTTCGATGTTAGCTTGTTGTAGATGTAAATTCAATAGACCTAATTGAGTGCTCCATGAAGGGAAAGTTTGAGCCAATTCTTCAAAATAATAAAAGTTTGAGCTTGAAGTATCTTGGTTTGTGGCAAATTTAATATATGATTCAGCTAAATTAATGATTATTTCGTCTTCACTTGATAAAGAATCTTCAAAAGAAGTAGTATAGTTTTGAAACATAGTTTGAGCAACAGAGAATTGACCATTTAACAAAGCGGTTTGGATAGCTAATAAAACCAATTCGGTAGTACCAATTTTCTCATCGCTATCAATTCCAAGCACACAAGTCTCTAAACTTTCATGTAATTTACCTGAAATAGCTTGAGCTGTGGCTAATAAATTTAATTCGAAAGGAATGGCGGAATCTGGGGTGATCTTAGATTCAATTAAAGATATATCCTTAGATTTTAAAAATTCATAATATAAATCAAATGATTTGCCTAATTTAGTTGCGTTAGATTTAGAATCGTATTTACCTAAAGCTATTTGAGACTTCAACTTGTAAAATATTAATGTATCATCTTCTATTTTGTTATATTTTTCAATTGCTTGTAAAGTTTGAGCATAATTGCCAGTATAAAAGTTTTGTTTGATGCTAAAATAGTCCATTTTATTTCTTTTATATTTCAATTAATTTAAACCAAGCCTCTGGAAAGTTTATTATCTGAGCCCTTCTTTACTTTTTACTTTATGACAAAAAAATAATCCTGTGTTCTTAACACACGAACTGTTGAAGATTATTTATGTTGTTTTTTTTTCAATTATTGTTCAATTGAATTCCCGTTTTGCTGTACTTTCAATAAGCGTTTCGGGTAAACCGAAAAGTCGATTTAACAATTTACAAAATTTAAACATGAATAGATATTACTTTCTATTTGAGATACGGATTGTATTCAATTTTGTAAGTCAGAAAGTATATATTTTGAAAAATGAGTGGGGAACAGCAAATTTTAGCGGAAATTTTTGATAAACCTTGGTTTAAGGAGGCTTATGAAGCTGCCGTTCAATTTCACAATAAGGATAAAGTATTGAATTCCGAAGACAGGTTGTACTTATCTAATGCATACCGTTCAATTTCAAACACAGGAACCATTGGAGGATGGTTTGGTTTTACATCGGTTTTTTCTGCTCCTTTTGCTTATAAATTCTACAGGAGTAAATCCATAAAGGGCGTGAACGTAGGTGCCAGTTTTGGTTTTGCTTTAATGTCTTTATTTTTCACCACTACATTAGCTAGCAATTTGGCATTTAGGCATCAACTAGATTTATTGGACCCGCACAGGTCATTTTCTAGAAAGAATTATTATGGAGATGATGCAGATTTTAGTAATGATACAATACAACAACAAATCAGGGATGCCAAGACTCCAGCTCAAAGACGTTATGAAATGCTGGCTTTACTTCGCAATGGATCTTCACCAAGATGGGCTTCATATTTTTACACCACACATTTACATCCTGAAAAGATGTTACCTGACCCTGCAACAAAATTAGAAGAAATGAAGTCTAAAGGAAAGACCAATAGTAGAGGTTCATTTTTAGATCAAAGAGATCCATTAGGGTTGTATTCAGATCCATTCCAAGAAAAACCAAAAGATATTGATAATTCAAATAAAATTACTGAAATTATAAAAGAAGAAAGGGATGCTTTCCCATCTAAATCTTCTGACGAAAATACCTCATGGGAAAAAGTTCGTCAAGATAATAATATAGGTTCATCTTGGGACAGAGTACGTAAATCAAGTTTTGAAAAAGATAAAAGCTTTGGTTCTGAAGATAATTCTAATTCAGATATTTTTGAATCTGGAAATATTTTTGGATCTAGAGAGGATGACAAAAAATAATTGAAATGATTGACATGGTTTATAACGTCAATATAATTCATTTGTGAATTCGAACCCTAATTAATGAATTTTGGTTTTATTTTTTTACAAATAATATTCGAAAACTGAATACACATATACTTATGGAATCGTTAAAGGAAATTTTTTTTTTTTTTTTTTTTAATTTCGAAATTTGTGATTTACAACTTGGATTTTGTTTTTTAACAAAATACTTTTATTTTAATTGTAATTTGACGGTATAAATATACTTAAAGTTAAAAACCTATATATTATCTACATATACATTTTGTTTTGTATCATGATAATTTTGAAAATAAAAAAAATAGAAATAATAGACCGTAAAAAAAAGGTTTAAATTTCAATTAAACTGTTATCATTTCTCTTTTCTTCCTTCAAGTTTTGTAATTGTTTAATAACAGTTTCGACGGTGACAGTTGCGTTTTTACCTTGTTGTTCCATAATATCTCTGTTTCTAATATTAACAGATTTTTCAGTCATTTCTTGTTCACCAACAATGAAGATAAAATTGTATCTTAATAATTGACCATTTCTAACCTTCTTTTGTAAAGTGTTACCAGTTAAATCTACATCAGTGTAGAAACCAGCTTCATGTAATTGATCACGAACTTCTTGAGCATAATCTTGGTATTTAACACCAACTGGGACAACTAAGACTTGACGTGGAGAAAGCCAGAAAGGCCATTTACCAGCAAAATGTTCAGTTAAGATAGCAGTCATTCTTTCAACGGAACCTAAGATAGCACGATGAATCATAACAGGTCTTTCGTAATTTTCGGTGTTTTCTTGTTCTTTGTTATCCTTTGCTTTAAATTCCAATTCGAATCTGTTTGGTAATTGGAAATCTAATTGAATAGTGGCACATTGATGCCATCTTCTTAAAGCGTCAGAAATCATAATATCAATCTTTGGACCGTAGAAAGCACCATCACCTGGGTTTAATTCCCAGTTACCACCCCATTTTTCTAAAGCTGATTGTAATTTAGCTTCAGCAGCATTCCAAGTTTCTAATTCACCAACGTATTTTTCTGGTCTAGTAGATAATTCCATCTTAAATTCAAAGCCAAAGACACCATAAACAAATTTTAAGAAATCGAAAATGTTTTGAATTTCAGATTCAATTTGATCTTGTCTACAAAAGATATGAGCATCATCTTGTTGAAATCTTCTAACACGAGTTAAACCTGATAAAGCACCAGAAAATTCATTTCTATGAATGACACCAAAATCTGCGACTCTCCATGGTAATTCTCTGTATGAACGTTCTCTATTTTTGAACATTAAACAATGACCTGGACAATTCATTGGTTTTAAACCGAAAGTTTCTTTTTCTACTTCAAAGGAAAACATATTTTCTTTATAGTTAGCCCAATGACCAGAAGTTTCCCATAATTTCGAGTTATACATATTTGGAGTAATAACTTCTTCGTAACCTCTCTTACGGTATTCATTTCTTAATAAATTAACTAAAGTGTTATAAATTCTAGTACCGTGTGGTAACCAAAAAGCTGAACCTGGAGATAATTCATTAAACATGAATAATTCTTGTTCTCTACCAATCTTTCTATGATCTCTCATTTGAGCTTCAGCTAAAAATTTTAAGTGAGCGTCCATTAATTTTTTATCTGGGAAAGCAACACCGTAAACTCTTTGTAAAGAATCATTATCAGCTTCACCTAAGAAATAACAAGAAGAATTTTTTAATAATTTGAAAGCTTTAATACGATTGGTACTTGGAATATGTGGACCTACACATAAATCAATTAATTTACCACAACGGTAAACAGTGGTAGAACCACCATCTGGAACTTTAGTTTGAACTAAATAAGTCTTATATTTAGAGTAGTGAAACATTTTTAATAAATCTTCTTTTGACATGACTAATCTTTCAAATTTTTGTTTTTCTTTAATGACATTTTTTGCTACACTTTCTAAAGCAGGGAAGTCAGCTTGAGAGATAGTTCTTTCTTTTTCTTTTTCTTCAGAAGTTTGTTCCTTTAATGAATCTCTGATTGCAAATTCATAAAAGAAACCTTCATCTGTTGGAGGACCTAAACAAATATGAGCACCTAAATTACATTCACAAGCTTCACCTAAGACGTGAGCAGAAGAATGCCAAAATACTTTTTTACCTTCATCTGAATCGAAATCTAATAATTGTAAGTTCAAGTTTTCGTTAGTTTCACCTTCGAATGGTCTTTCTAAATCCCATAATTGACCGTTAACTTTAGCAATACATAATCTATCTGCTAATGATTTAGATATACCTCTAGCGATATCCATTGGAGTAGTTTCAAAAGAAATTGCTTCTTTAACAGTACCATCTTTTAAGACAACGTTAATTGGATTATGCGGAGCATTGGCACATTTGTCTTGGTATTCCTTTTGTAATTTTTCGAATAAAGCGATTCTTTCATCGATAAATTCAGGTTGTGGATCAAGATATAATTGTTGTTGCTTTGATTTTTTGTGTTCCTTCTTGTTGATAGACAAGTTTTTAACTTGTTCAGCAGCCTCAGTAGCACTCATGGTTACTTGGATGTGTTTGAGAGTAGAAGCACGTTGAATCTTTGTATCTTCTCAATGTAAGCATACCAAAGAAGTGGATGTCATTTACAAATAAATAAATAAATAAATATCTAGCCTAGCGTATGCGATTTGGCGACCACCGCACCGATTTGCAAAACTGCTGTTTGCAAAATTGAATGACAAAGCGATGCTTTCTTTTTTTCTCGAGAAAAATTTTTCAGCGTTTCTTTCTTTTGGGTCACGTGGCGCGGGGTTGCCCGGCGCGGCGACTGTTTTTGCAGACGTCTGCAATTGCCAGGGAAATTATAATTGAGACCCGGTAACAAGAGATGTTTCGTGGCAGATCCTGGGAGTGGTCAGCCATTATATGTCGATGCATGGTTTAGTCATAGCCACAGCCACACCGGGTTTCCCTGTTCATAAGCACTGCTCAACGTCTCAGTCGCTTTTGAGCTTGTCTTTTTTTTTTTTGCTGCTCATCGCAAATGAAAAAAAGATGAAAAACTTAAAGAGAAAGAAAAAAAAAACATTGGTATTTATTTTATTTTATTTTATTTTATTGTAAGACAGAGAAATAGTTTTGAGTTGTAGAGTCAGAAGATTGTGAAAAAGATATTAAACCCCCCATTTTTTTTTTTTGAATTTGTTAAACAATGTCGCTCTCTTTATCTGAAGTAGAAACCATGGACACGTTGCCATTTGTCGTCGACCCTACACCGTCATCTGCTTCCAGTAAAGAACTACCGAAAATAGTAGCACCTTCCATTGATCAAGTAGATGAAGATCCTGAAATACTAAGATCGATGCGTGGTCAAGGTCGTTATTTTGGTATTACAGATAATGATAAAGACTCTCATAATTTAGTTAAAGAAGCTGAACCAAAATGTAATAATTGTTCACAAAGAGGTCATTTGAAGAAAAATTGTCCGCATGTCATCTGTACTTATTGTGGGTCCATGGATGACCATTATTCTCAACATTGTCCAAAGACAATAAAATGTTCAAATTGTAACGAAAATGGTCATTATAGATCCCAATGCCCACATAGATGGAAAAAAGTTTATTGTTCTTTATGTAATAGTAAGAAACATTCAAGAGATAGATGTCCAAGTATATGGAGAGTTTATCTATTAAAAGATGATAAAAAAAAATTAAACAATGGATCTGTAAAATTAAATTTTGATAAGGTTTATTGTTATAACTGTGGGTTAACTGGTCATTTCGGTGATGATTGTAATGAAAGAAGATCTTCAAGAGTTCCAAATGATGATGGTAGTGCATTTTCTGGTGATAATTTACCCACTAAATTGAAAAATAAATATTTCAATCAACTCTCGAAAGATTTTGATAATAATAGATATTCTAGTAGAAATTCTTTGTACGATGAATATTTTTCAAACAATGATAACAGTTTTGATTATAATGATTATGAATACGATGATGATATATATGATGATGATGATAATAACAACTCCAAGAGAAACAAAAAATTAAAAAGAAAAGATCACGAAACTAGCAACAATAATAAATCATACCGTAATAATAATAATAATGGTAATTACCGTAATAACAATATTAGTAATAGAAGAAATAAGATAGTTAAACCTATCCAAAGAGGGAAAACTTTACAATCTGCAAACAATGGACATCCGCTTGATTTCCCACGTAATAACAATCGTAATAATAATAATAATAATAATATATACCAAGGTATGCAAAATTCAAGATACGCTTCTACAAATAACAATGATAGGTATAATGGAAATCAAAATTCAAATTATAAGAGACATAATCAATATAAACCATTTAGAAGTGGTGTAATACGGAGATAGATTATTAAGTATATATCAATTAATTAGGATTACAAAGGTTTGGTTATTCATTTATCCATCCACTCATTCATCTTTTTTTAATAAAGGTAATTAATTTAATTAGCATTCCGTATTTAAACGTTGACAAATTATATATATATATATATATATATAGCCATCTTTTTAATCATCTTAGTCTCTTTTGCACATAATAAATTTTCTCTTCCTTTTTTTTTTTTCAATAAGAGGAAAAAGCGTGATCAAGTAAAGAAGCAAGTCTATAAAGCAAGAAAGGAGAACTCAGATTTTAAGAAAGTAAATTTTTGAAAAGAGAAAGAGAAAAAGAATATACATATTTAAAATGTGTTGTTGTTGCATGTGCTGTACAGTTTCTGATCTAATATTATATATAGTTGCCATTTTTTTCCCACCAATTGCTGTTCTTTTACGTGCAGGTTTATTTTCACAAGATTTTCTTTTAAATTGTCTATTAACTTTATGTGGATTTCTTCCAGGTCTAATTCATGCATTTTATTTTATTACTGTTAGTAGTCCTTTAAGAAATTCAGAATATATTTATTTTTATCAAAGTGGTTGGAATGATAGAGAAACGCAAAATGAAAGATCAAGATTAAACAATAATGGCAATAATACAAATTCTACAAGGTATGATAATTCTGAAAATATTAATGCGATAATAAGGCAACAAGATGGGATGGAAGAACGTTTGGATAGAGAAACTCAAGGAGTTAAATGTACGACAAATAGTTCTAATTTACCACCATCTCCTCCACCATATACAATGAATCCATAACAAAAAAAAAGAAAAAGCGTATTTTATTTAATTATAGTAATTTATATAAAAAATCAAAAGTTTTCAAAGAAAGAGAAAGAGAAAGTAAACTAAAGTATTTATTCAACTTGAGATTGAGAATCATACTTGGAGTATTCTTCTGTCCAATAAATTCTTTTCGTGCCATGTTCCAAACCCAATTTAGTAATTTTTGTAACTTCATCATTTGTTAAATCAAATGTGAAAATTTCTTGAGCTTCTTTAATTCTTTGAGTCTTGGAAGATGTAGTAACTGGAACAATGCCACGTTTAGTGACCCAACGTAACAAGATTTGAGCTTGAGATTTTTGATATTTTTCAGATAATTCTTGAATATATTTATAAAATGGTAAAGTTTCATAATTTGAATCCTTTTTTTGTAAAGGACCTAATGGACTATAAGCTTCAATTAAAATATCATTATCTTGTGAAAATTTCACAATACCAGGAGTTTGATTTTGTAAGAAAGCACTATATTCTATTTGATTAACTTGTGGTTTAATTTCAGCAATCTTAAGGATTCTTTCTAAATCTTGAATTGCAAAATTAGAGACACCAATATTTTTAACTTTACCTTGTCTATATAATGCTTCTAGTTCCTTCCAAGCTTCTTCTAAAGTAAACCCATGTGTTTCCTTTGTTACAAAGGGACTATGTATAAGGTATAAATCGATATAATCTAGATTTAACCTTTTTAAAGTGGTTTCTACACCTTGAGTTGGATTTTCAGTAATTTTAATGTTTAAAAAGGTTGAATATTTATCTGTTATGAAAATTTCATTTCTTGGTTTATTTGTTTCTTTTAGCGCTTGGCTAACTTCAGGGTATGTTCTATACATTTCAGCCGCATCAATAGTAACAACACCAGGCAAACTTAAAGCGTACTCAAGTTGTTCAACAAGTTCTTGTGAAAATGTTTCCGGGGTCTCCTGAACTTTAAACCATTTGGTACCTGTACCGACGATAGAGATACCTGGGACCTTGTTGCCATTGTTTAAAGTTACGAATTCCTGAGGTAAAGAGGACATACTGTTGTGGTTGCTTTTCAATTGGTTGATGTGAGGCAATTGCTAATTGAACTTGAGGTATTGGAACTAAACAAAGGAATTGAATGGACACAAAACATTGCAATTTGTAAACTATGCTCGTTGTCCCTATCAATTTATACTACGTGTGTTTTCCCCTGCTGACTAATGCACACCGTGTTGTGTGGACGTTGCGCCGGGTCACCGTGTCTCTTTTGATGAAGCCATTTTCGTTTATGCAACGGAAATAACAAAAATTACGAAAGTTTCAATATTTAAAGGAATGAAAGAAATGTGGTTTGCGAAAGAAATATAGAAATTGAGACAAGAAATAATGTCTGCTACTTCTGCTGTGGCTGCTGCACACGATGCTGCTTGTATCTTCTGTAAGATTATTAAGGGAGAAATTCCATCGTTTAAATTGATTGAAACTAAGCACACGTTTACATTTTTAGACATTCAACCGACTGCAAAAGGTCATACGTTAATTATTCCAAAATGGCACGGTGCAAAATTGCATGATATTCCTGATGAATATTTGCAAGATGTTTTACCAATTACAAAAAAATTAGCCAAAATTTTAGAATTAGACGTTGATGGTCAAGATGGTCGTGGTTATAACGTTTTACAAAATAATGGTAAGATTGCACATCAAGAAGTTCCTCATGTTCATTTCCATTTGATTCCAAAAAATACTGATAAAGATGGTTTGGTTGTTGGTTGGCCAGCTCAAGAAACTAATTTTGAAAAATTAGGTCAATTACATAAAGAATTGCTTGCAAAATTAGAAAACTAAACTTATTTTAAAAAAAAAAAAAAAATTAATAGTAAAGGTTTTTTTTTGTTTTTTTTTTAATTGATTTATTTAATAATATAAATATATGTATATTTATTTATTATTTACGATGCCTTCCTTTAGTTTGCTTTTATGCTTTAATTTAATGATTTTATTGTTTGTTTGTTTGTTTGTTTTTTCTTCAATTAAAAAAAAGTTGACCAATTAGATTTTTTTTGAAGTACTGTTGGTTTTATTATATTTGATGATGATGATATGTAAGAATTTTCTTTATTTTCTAATGATGTATTATATGGATTTTTTTCATATTTGTATGCTAAATGATTTTTACTATTTAAATATTTTTCATTAATAGTTTTAACGTTATTATTATTGTACTTATATCTTTTTGATTCTACAGTTGATAGAGTACTCGTTGAAGTTAAAGATGGTATTGAATAATTTGAATTAGAACGTGAATGTAATGGAGAAGTAGAAGATGCAATTGAATATGATGATTTTTGTTTAGTAATAGCAATAGTATTATTATTGGTAGTAGTAGTAGTAGTAGTAGCATTTAATTTTGATGAAGTGATTTGATCTTTTAATGGATTTAATAAAGGAGCTAAAGAAGAAATTAAATCATTTGTTGTTATTGTAATATTCCAATCTAGATAAGTTAATAATTCTCTTTCTATAGTATTAATTTCACGAATAGATAAGAGACCATCGGTATATTTAGCCCAATGTTTATTCATTGGAGAAGAATCATTTAAATTTTTTGCAGCTAATATTAAACAACCTAAAAACATTCTATGTCTTGTTGTTTCCATACCACAAACGTTATTTGGTATAATCGATCGTAGTTTATTTAAATAAACTGTTGTAGCCATTAAAGTTGGAGTTTGAACGTTTGAATAAGATACTAATTTTTTAATAAATTTTGAAAGTGGTGGTGGTGGTAATGCAATATTAATTAAGTTACGAGTTTGTTCAATTTTTATTATTGAATTTGTACAATTCACTAAAAAATTTATCATGTCATTTGAGACTGCTTTCTCATTAAAATGAAGCAGAGTTTTGTAATCTAACATGATGATATATTATAGTGAAAATGAGATAAAAAAATATGAATGTTAATTTTTTTGTTTTAATCTAAGTAATATGACGAAGTATGAAGTTTATATAGAGAATGCAATGACGAAGTGATTAAATCTTTGAGATACGTGAGGGTCCTAATGATATATACCTTACAAAATTAACTAGAGTTTGGTACAAAGTTGTACATATAAATATATATATATATATATATATTTATATTTATATTTACTGTTGCTATTGCTATTGCTATTGTTGTTTACTTTAAAAAAAAAAACTACTTTATAAGCAAAGTGATCCAAGGCAAGTTTTATATAAAAAGTTTAGAAAGATGAAGTTCAGCGTTTTTTTTAGATGACAAGCTTTGTGATGCTACAGTTTCAAAGCAAACGATTATTGTGACTGCAGAAGGAGACGCTTGATGAAGCATCGATTGTTTCATGTTTGTTTGTTTGTCTTGGATGAATTGAATCAAGATGGCAAATCGTTTTAATTTACTCGAAGTGGACATGGCAGAACTTGGTTGGTGAATGAATGAATGAATTAATTGGCGTTGCTGGTTTTTGCGGTGCAGTGCGGTGCGGTGCGGTGCAGCGAAAACACAAGTCGAACGGCCTTTGCGCCACGAAAATTCGTGTTGCTGGTTTCAGTCTATTTTTATTCTGTTTCGTTGCATTGCGGACCGCTGGCGATGCTGGAATTTCAAGAAAATGAAAGAAAATGTATGGAAAAAGTTCCAAGAATGTCTTAGTGGAAACTGTCGCTTTGCCAAGCAATCCAAAACGTTAGTTGGTAGTTTAATTTATCAGTTAATCAATTTTTTAACAGATATGTATGTCGTATCTTTTTTCTGTTCTTTGTTTAAGTATGTAACGAATATATATATATATATGAATGTAGTAGTGTCCATGGGCGCGCGTGTAAGACATAATGTATTCTCGACGCAGTAATAAAAATATAAATAAAAAAAAAATGAGCAAAATAGTATTAATACAACGGAAAATATCGATTTCTCTTAAATGTAATGTTACAACGATTTATAATGGGAAAAGAAAAGTAAAGAATTGACCTCCATCATTTTGTTTTCTTTTGTAATTGAAACACTCTAACATATTCATTGGTTGAAGGATTGTCACTAGTCCTTCTCATTCTAGGATGCGGTTTATTACTTTCTACTAGTTTTAATGATATCGGCTTATTTATGGGTGTTGTTGGTGATGACAAAATTTGCGCTTGTATATTAGATGATCTATTAGAAAGTTTAACATTATTTGAATTTAAATTCGTTATTGGTGTTGTTTGTAAATGAGATTGATCAGTGAAAAAAGATGATAAATTTTGTTTCTTAATATTATATTTAACTATTTTTTTCTTAGATTTAGGTGAAAGATCTATATTTCTTGGAGATTTATTCAAATTTATATTTTTCTCATCACTATTCCTCCTTTTTTTAATCCTTTTATTTGTATTTGTATTTGAAGAAGTACAAATATGTCCAATAACATCTCTTGGTGACGATAATAAATTCCTTGATAAAGAACTATTATTATCAATACTATTATTATTCCTTTCACTAACTTTATTCTTTAAAAATTCAACTTCTCGTTTAGCTAAATTCATCTCTACCGCAACTCTATTCTCTGAATTTTCCGATAATTTAAAAAGTTGAGCTTGAAAAGTCCAATGAGATAACGCTGTTAGAGATTTGTTTAAAATATCAATAATTTCCGAATAAGCAATATCATTCAAATCATTATCTAATTTTTTCTTGTCATCTTCATTCCTACTCTGTTCCTTTTTTTTCAATTTTTTAATTAAACGGGAAATCTTACATTCTAAATCCTTTGTGCTCTTTAAAGATGGGCGTAAAAATTTAGTGTCATCATCTTTCTCTTCATTTGTAATGTTCTTCAGTCTCGGTGGAAAGGCCATTTTCTCTTTATCGCTTCCTACCTTTGACGGTTCTTCCGGAGTAGCAAGCTGTATTGAAGTATTATTGAGTTTATTATCTTTCCTTCGCATGTGATATTATTTAGTATATTTTAAGTCAAGATTATGTGTATGACGTAACAGCTTTTACGTGGGTGAAGGAAGAAGTATAATAATATCTCGTTTTGTTTTGTCTTTTCTTGTCTTGTTTGTTTGTTTTTTTTGTTTTCACTAATTTTATTTTATCCCTTCCGCAAATTGCTTTCTTTTATTTTTGATTCCCCTAATACAGCAAAACAAAAAGAAAAACAAACAAACAAACAACAAATTCAATACTTTTTACAGTCTCGTTTTATATGAAGTGATGGTTTGGTTTCTAAAGTGGTATTTAAAATGGTAATAATACTAAAAACTTGTAACGAGGCATGCAACAGGGCAACAAAAATATTAATATTAATATTAATATTAATATCGTTTAAACTCCGTGAAAGTTGTCGCTGCAAAAGTCCGGACAATACTTGAATTGAAATAGAATAAACCCTGCAATGAAGACACAAATGTCCGTGTTATTATGGTTTCTGCTGCTGTCTAAAAAGGAAAACCGTGGACCCTGTAAGTATATCTAAAATTCTGCAATTAGTTTTCTTGTTCTCTTTACCCCCTTGTTACAAGATAGTTCATTTTCCAGAAGAAGTTAAAAGCTTCATACGTCGCTTTGCCTTTATATACATTACATAAATATCGCTATATAAGAGTAAATGTAAAAGAAAAATTCATTAAAATGTACAAGATATATATGAATATAACATAAGAAAAAAAGAAAGAGCAGGGGGGGATGGATACAGGCATTAAATTTCACTTGCTCGTATCGTTATTTTTACCATTACTATTATTCGTTAATTCCTCAATTCTTGATTCCAAATGGTCAATTTTTTCTTGATGCTTCTTCAATAACTCCCTCATATGAATCAATTGCTCTTTTTCATGCTTTCTAATATAATAGTCTTCCTTAGCTTTTTCTCTTTCATTAAACTTTCCAAATCCCCCCAAATTACTTTGAGTTGCTTCAGTATATAATCTAACAGAAACCAGATTTTTAACTAATGGCATCTTTAGCGTATTACGACAAACTACATTACAGTATAACATGATGTATATGATTTAAGAATATTAAATTAAAAATATTATGTGTTTAATTTCGTAATTAGTTGCTTTTCCGATTGATCAGTAAGTTAATAATATTTACTATAGCATCATTAAAAAAAAAAAAAAAAAAAGTAAAAAAGTTTGTTTGGTGTTTTTTTAGATCGAACCTCTAAATTATTATCAGCTTTCTTTTATAGTACACTGCTGTTTTTTCGTTGTTGCTGTTTCCGTTTTTCATATAATTTTAAGGGGTGCGTGGGACCAATTTTTATCAGTTGGCAGAAAAATCTGGAGACGAACGAAATTAAAAAACCAAACAGAAGCAAGCGATTTAAGACGACACAAATTTTACAGATTTACTAGAACAAGAATAATTAAATTGTTAAATTTTTTATAATTATTGAATTTTATTAAAAAATTTTATTATTTTTTACAAATTGTTTTTTTTTTTTAAATTTGTTTATATTTTTCATGAATTTTTAACATTTCAGTGAATCTATACTAAATAATATTAAAAATATCTTAAAAAAATTATTATACGGACAAAACAAACTTTTGAAATAAAGTAAAAAAAAAAAAAAAAAAAAAAAAAAAAAAAAAAAAAAAAAAAAAGAAACACAATGCTCAATATAAAAAATTGAAATGTTTAAAATAAATAAAGTTTAAATAATTATTTTTTTAAATATGTAGGTAGGTAGATATATAATTTTAACGGTGGGAAGGGGAAAAAAATTTTTTTTTCTTTATTTTTGAAATGCGAATATTTAGTAAATCGTTAAAATTTCTAATTGTTAGAAACTTTAGCCTTTTTAGAGGCAGGTTCATCATCATTAGTAATTTCTTTAGGTTCTAAGCCTGGAGTACCAACTTCAGCGTGGAAATCCTTAATAATTGAATCAACATCATCAATATTTAATGGTCTAATATCACCTAATTTCTTAATCTTAGCTGTAACTTCTTTAACTTGATCATCAGTTAAATTCAAATTCAATTGATCAACTCTTGATTTAATAGCATTCCAACCAGTTAATCTATTAGCAAAGTGAATATATCTCTTCATACCGAAATCATGTGGATCTAAAATTTCATAAGTTGATGGATTAGCTAATATAGCTTTAGCATGAATACCAGCTTTATGAGTAAAAGCACAGAAACCTGTAATTGGATTATTAAATGGAATGTTGACTTCAACAGCATCAGCAACTAAATTTTCAATATCTCTAATTTTTTTTAACTTATATTTAGATTTAACGTATTCTGGACAAGCAACAATCATTCTTGCCATTAAACCACCTAATGGAGTAATACCGTTTCTTTCACCAATACCTAAGACACTAACATCAATTAATCTTGCACCACCTTCTAATGCTGTATAAGCATTAGCAATTGCACAACCGGTATCATTGTGGAAATGACATTCAATATCACAAGAAACTACACTCTTTAAAGTTCTAACTAATTCATAAACTTGTCTTGGATTAGCACAACCAACTGTATCAGCAATACCAACTCTATTAACACCAATCTTATCGACAGTTTTATAAATATTTAATAAATCAACTAAATCACTTCTAAAAGAATCTTCTGAAGAAAATCTAATTTCAATACCTTTAGATTTAACAAATTCAATGACTTCAATGGCACTGTTTGCAATATAATTCATATCTTTACCATGACTGTATTGTCTTAAAAATTTAGAAGTACCAATAACGACATCGACACCATCGACACCAGTTTCAACAGCAACTCTAGCATCATCCATATGACAACGAATATGCGTTAAAATTTTTGCTTTTAAACCTAATTTACAAATAGCTTCACAATCCTTACGGGATTGTTCAGAAGCAACAGGAGAAGTTAATTCGATATAATCAACACCAAAATCATCTAAAGCTTTAGCAATTTCAATCTTTTTTTCAGTATCAAAAAATGCGTTAGCAAATTGTTCACCTTCTCTTAATGTTGAGTCAATAAGTTGAAAATTGTTAACGTTTGAAAGGAAGTCAGATGGGTTTGGACCATATGGATTAACTTGATGTATGGTAGTGGCTGATTCGGTTACTTTTTTAAAACTATCGTTACACATCTTGTAGTGAGTCTTTTCCTTATTTATATATATATATATATATATATATATGTATAATTGAAGAGTTTATTTTTACTTTCGTAAATAATAACCTTTTTTTTTTTTTAATCCAGTTCTAGTTTTGATTAACCTAAAACATGAGGTATTTATATATAATATGACATTAGATAAAGCCGTTGCAGAACCACGAGAAAAAAAACAACAACATTCAGTTAGTCACTTCCTAATCAGTTAGTACGTTCAAGAAACGTTGAAACCAAAGAGTCAGTTTTACAAGGCCTGGTGGAAAATTAAGTATTAGTTACAGTGTACGGTTGAAAATATTTTACTCGAGAAGCGGCCGTTTTTCCGTTGCGTATTTTGTTAGTCATAACATCAGCTGTATTGTTTTTCCACAGGTTTTGTGAAAATTCCGTTGCAATTTTGCAGTGGTGACGCAAAGTAACGCCGCGAACGCAAATAAACGGCGAAGCTTGGTTTGCGTTGGCAATAACTTGAAGTTATTTATATAAGAAGATGTGAAATACCTGGTCTTTTGGTATTTGGGTTCGTGGTTGGGTAGCAATCAGGCGGGTAGATGTGTAAGAGAGGCGAGAAAGTATGTAAATATGTAGAAAAAAGAAGAGTGCGAGATTCAACAATGGCAAGCTTAGCCAATTGTCTTGATTATAAAGGTCGTAAAAACATTACAAACAGGGGTGTGTGCGTGTGTTGTGTGCATTCCATAGTCCTGTACAGTATTGCAGCAAAAAAAATTCACGCCAAGTAGGAGTAGGTTTCCCCATCGTCACATCTTTGTAGATATCCCTTCTGGATCAAATTATCTATCGATCTTTTAATCATCGATACCTTGGCGTTGAATCTTTGATGTGCCTGTGCTATACACTCATTTACTAGCATCGTATGTGGGAGCTTTCTCTGTGCTTTCATGATTCTAACAATACAAGCTTCCAAGAAAATCTGTCTTTCTGAATTTAATTCTTTTTCAATCTTTTCCGTTTCGGTGATTTTGTCATTTTTCCCTAAAATTACTTTTTCGCCGTTTGCATCTCTCACTGCTGTGTTACCTAATGAGCTCAAAATGTCATTCTTGACACCACCAGCAAAATTAATGTTCGTCTTCAAAGCTTTATATGGACGTGTTATTTTGAATTGAGTTTCTGGTTTAACTAAAGCTTCTAAACCAGTTGGAATTTGTTGAATTAATTTAAATTTAATGAATGGAACCATCGATGCAGCAATATTTTGTAAAGATAAGTTGGTATTCTCTTGAATTTGCTCTAATGTCAGCACATCAGCATCATTAAATAATAATAATATGCTCATTTGGAATAAGGTTACCGTGAAATTGAATGGGGGTCTTCCAGGTTTACCAATATCAGCGACTAATTCCCCACGACACAATGGCCATAGCCATTTCAATATTCTTCCGTTATGTTTGGCAGTGTACATTTCTTCCAGTCTTTCGTAAGAACGCTTTAGTTCTTCAGGTAAATTAAAATCAACGTCTTGATAAGAAAATGGCCACATGTTTTCGGCTAATACAAATGGCTGTAACTCGGGATAGTTTTCTCTTGAATAATCTGGTAACATCTTGGCAACCACATCGAAATCTGTTTCTAATATCTTAGATAGCCTGACATCTTGGAACATCTTAGTAATTTTACCAGTATATTCCATACTATTTTCACTTTGTAATCTTTGAATGACTGATTCTTCAGCTTCATCACTTGTAGAAGTACCATGAATTAATCTCTTTGCAAATAATCTACGGTAATGAGATTCAAATGCATCCTTATCAGTTAAAAATTTAAATATAACCATAATATCATCTACAGACATATCAACAGAAATTTCAGGTTTGGTGGATTTTTTTAATAATTGGTCACTGTACTTGGCTAACATTTCGGATGTTTTGGATGTTGCTGATCTCGAAGAACCCTCTGGCAATGCAAACTCATTGTTATTTATGTAAGATCTACAAGCATTATCCAATGCTTTTGTAAATAAAGGATCGTTAGAAAAACATTCGGTTGTAATTCCACGGAAAATATTGTAAACCTCTAGTAACTTCTTTATATAGTCCTTAGGTGGTAGAGAATGTGCGGCAGCTAATGCCATTTTTTTATTATTTTTACTACCATCATCCGCATTATTCATTACGGCAGCTTTGTGCATAGAAATTAATTGAGATACTTCAGCTTCACCTGATCTTCTAATATATTCTTCATAAGCCTTCGCTAACTTTGGTAATAAGTTGAAATCCCTTTGCATTAAATGGTATAAGGCCGATATTTTCCCATTGTCTCTCGAATCTAACAAAATAACAAAATCTGCTTCAAATTTTTCAATATGATCCTTAATTAATACAGTATTTAATGTTTCAGATAATGGCTTTTTGGTGTGGTCATCCCAATACATAGACATACCTTTTTCTTCACGAGTAAGAATATCATGTACCTCAAAAATATACTCTGTAATTGAATGAGTGACTAAATAATCTTCTGAGTATTGTTTGTAGTATTCTTCAGTTCTTTTTAAAAATGGCTTTTCAAATACTTGAATATAAACATTTAAATTTAATTTTTTTAAATCTTGTGGATCAATACCTAAAGCAACAAATGATTTAATAGCTGTAGTAACATCTGCTCTATTTATAATATTACCATCCCTTTCTAAGGTAATTTGGTCCAAAATTTCTTTAACTAAATAATCGCTGTTGGGATCAAACATAACATCCTTCCATGTCATTAAACACAGCGTATTTACGTCAAAAATATGTCTCTTACCATCACTTCTTTCCTTTTGAACCCAATATCTATTCATATAATCAAAGGTGTGATTTAAGAAAATGGCACCAATAGTAAATCTTTTCCAATGTCTGACATAGAAGTGCAAAAAACTTTCTTCAGTTTTCCTTTTAAATTCGGAGATATAAGTTTTCAAATATCTCCTCAATTTTTCATAAATTTCACTTCCAACAAGAATAGAAGTTTGATTTTGAGGTTTATCAGCGTTGAATTGCCCTGATGAGCGTGATTTATTTACACAGTAATTATAAACAGCAGTGTAAATCTCCATGTACATTGTTGGTGACAAAACTTTATCAACCCTCTTGTGAGTTAAAGCATCGTTGTTTTGTTGTCCTAAAATTTGACCAATACCTGGTTCTATGAAATTCCATGTGGCTTCTAAATCATCGGATCTTGGAAGCATCTCTGTCATTTTTATTTTTATTTACGAGGTATCTATATTGAATGCAGTTTCGGCTTCCTTTACCTCCAGTTATAGGTTTATTTTGCTTTTTAAACAATCGATATTAACTTGTGTGAATCAGTTGACAGTAATATTTTTGATCTGCGATGTTTGTGTTTTTGATCTTTAACTTATCTTTAAAAAAACAATAAAACAGTCTATGAAAATATGCAATCAATAAGAGAAATTTAAAAAAATGCCTAAATATGCACAAAGTATTTTTAATTAACCTTAACTAGATGTAATCCAATTCTTAGTGTTGCACGCATATTGTTTCGTTAGGTTAAATATATTTGTTTGCCACAATTTTATTGTTATTCCGTCTCTTGGAGGGGGATCGAAAAAAAAAAGCAGCTATAGTAAAATTTTAACTATGCATTGTGCGGGTAACCACACTAAAGGTCTAAAAAGTTGTTTAAAAACTTTATTCACAGTAACATAGAATGCTGGTTTTGTTTATATACTACAGTCATGTGTTCTAAAATTAATGCTATGCTTATGTAAATCGATTAAATAGATGGCTTTTAACCACAATGTTTATCTATTTATAATTTCAAAAATAATGTATTGTTTCTTGCTTATATGTTAGTCCCTCGCCAAATTTGAACTCACCTTCTCAACCACCCTAATAATGCTTATCGTAAACGCCATGACCCACATAAATAATAACATAAATAAAAATGCAGCTAAGGCTTCTTGTTTTTTACAAATGCTCGGGATATGTGGAAGCGTATGCAAAATGCTGTCTCCCATACCCGTATTGCCATAACAAACCCACTCCTTGTCATATCGGGTATCAAATGTCAATGCTAGATTTGCACTGGAAAATATAATAAACAGTAAATCCAATAAAATTAATTTCAGTTTGCTTAATGGATCTCTCAAACCAAGGGGTTGTCCTAAAAATTCATCACATGCAATGTAAATTGTGTATACTATCGCAATAGAGTTTACGCAAATAGCCATTATCGTACTTGGTTGCTGCCGTATGGAACCGTAAACTGTAGCAGTGTTTGAATCAGATTTTTGAAATATTTTGACGGCTAGACCTAATGATATCAGAGATAATATAGCAACAATAATTCTAAAACTTAGAGGCAAATATTGATTTTCCATTAGCAATCTAGTTATTTTTGGTCTCCACTGCTGGAATTTTTTTTGTTTTAATCTTCTCCACCTTTCTCTGTCTTTATTTAATTCTTCCAACCAATCTACTTTTGTTCTGGACCTTCCACTAAAAATAGATTCTCCAGACTTTCTTATTCGTGAACTTTGATTTCTTTCAAGATCTCCATGCATATTTTTTCCATAATACAACTGCTTAACTCTTCCAACATAATTATTCCACGCATTCCTATCATCTTCATCTTTGAATGCAAAATCTTTATCAATAGGTAAATTAAATACATGGTTCAACCTTTCACCCCCACCCCAATCAGAGTCTAAGCTTCTTAAAACTTCTTTTCTAATCATTTCCTTTTCCCTATCATCCATTGAATTAGAATCATTCATCATGCTACGCATACTAGAAGTATATGTGTTAGTTCTTGAGAAAAATGGTTCATTTGAAACGTTAATTCTACGTTCAGCCGTGTAAGAAATATTGGAGCCAATATTAGAGGCCAATGCTTGCCATTTTTCATCTCTTGGTAACGATGGTATAAACGGTTTTGAAAATAAATCCTTTCCCTTCAAACTGTTAAATTGTTCTTCTAATACAAAAGGAGGCACGGTAGTAGGATATATTGAGTTAGGATTTAAATTTAATTTTGGAAAGTTTTGTTGTACATTTGTTGAATTTATTGTTTGAATAGTTTCATTGTTTACGGAATGATTATACTTTACACTGTGTGCTTCCGGTATCGCAGATCCATTATTTTCTGAAGCTGATGAAGAATCTTCATCATTGCCACTTTTTTTAGTTTCCATTGAAATGCTTTGTAAATATTTTTGAAGCCAATCTTCTAAGAAATTATGATTTTCAGTTGTATATAAACCTCAACAGTCCCACTAAACGTGTTAAAAACAAAGTTAATGTTGTGATCTTCCCTCTATAAGTGCTTTATGATGTAATTTGCCTAGTTTTGCCATTTGGAAGATCGAATCTATGTTTGATTTAAGTTTTAAATGATGATTCGTTCATCAATAAGTACAAATGGGAAAGGGTTTTCTGCACCTGGGACAACAAAAACAAATAAACGGTAACAAAAAGAATATGTGACTATTTTTTGAATTGTTAAACCCGAACACCACAAGACCCAAACATGTTGCTTTTAAATTTTTTTTAAAAATAATTTTATATTACAATTATAATAAAAAAAATAAGTTTGATCCCCTAACTTTCAAAAAATCAGCTTGTTACCCGACTTAAACATTTTCACTTTCACGTCCGTTCATCTTTCATCGAACGAAGTATCAATGCTTTCGCAGATTTGCATTACATATATAATTCACACGTATATTAATCAATAACGATCGCTAAGCACTCTATTTCTCTTTGGTGTCTTCTCTTTTCTTGTTTTCAAAAAAATCACATCAACTTACATTCATTATGAGAGCTAAGTGGAGAAAGAAGAGAACTAGAAGACTTAAGAGAAAGAGACGGAAGGTTAGAGCTAGATCCAAATAAGCGGATTATATATAAATAATATTTTGAAATTTTAATGATTTTTAATGATTTGTTTTTATGTATCCCTTATAATATTGGAGCTCTAGCTCTTTTTCCCGAATCCAGTTATTTTATGACTTTAGTTTATATGAATTGTCTCAAATTTATTTATTTAATTAAATACAAGTATTTTATGTTACTATTTATATAATTTAATATTATAATAATTGGTTTTTTTGAAAATTATATTCTTTATTTTGATTTTTAATCTCAATCAAAGGTTTTTTATTGTATATAGTTCAATTAAGGAAACTTTAAACGTAAGTTTAAGATTTGTATTTGTTTAATAAAACCAGTTCTTTAAAGGAAGTAATACTGTCCTGGTTATTCAATAATTATTTCTCTCTTTGTTTTATTTTACTTTTTAAGAAAGCGAAGGTGATGTATGTTTAGAGTTTTTTATTATTTAAACGTTTTTTTCTATTATATAGATTAATCATGTATAGTAATTTTTATAAAAATATACGTGTTGGAAAAGGAGAAAATTAAACTAAGAATTTTGTATCATTAAGAATTCCGGTTATCTATCAAATAAGCGATATTTTAATCAGTACATTCAGCAAATCTTTCTTGTATGTTAGATAATACTTTTTCAAATTCACCATGAACTTCCTTTTCACCTCTACTTGGTTCAAAGAACTTAGATGAAGAGACAGAATGTTTGACATCACCAGTGGCTTCGGAAAGCTTTGCCCAACTTGCACCATTAGAAACGGCTTTTTGTGCTTCATCGTGGTAGGAAATAAATGCTCTCATCATGTCGAAAGTTTTCCAAATTGGACAGAATGCATCATATGTAGAGTAACCGTTTTGTTGTAAGAAATCTTCCTTAACTAATGTGGCAACATCTAATGTAATTTTATCACTATCAGATAAAGCAGATTTACCAACTAATTGGACAACTTGTTCTAATTCCTCAGCGTTGGACAAAATTTCCTTCATACGATCTCTTAAGACTGGGAATTCAGGATAGTTTTGGTCGTAGAATTTATTTAAAGCATTAGTGTATTTGGAGTACGAAACTGATGTGTTAATAGATGGGAAATGCTTTCTTTGAGCTAATTTCTTATCTAAACCCCAGAAAACTTGTGTAATACCTAAAGTAGCAGTAGTAACTGGATCTGAGAAATCACCACCAGCTGGAGAAACAGCAGCAACAATTGAAACAGAACCAATACGATCTGGAGAACCTAACGCAACAGCTTTACCAGCTCTTTCGTAGAAAGAAGCTAATTTAGCACCTAAGTAAGCTGGGAAACCTTGATCAGCTGGCATTTCACCTAAACGACCAGAAATTTCTCTTAAAGCTTCGGCCCATCTAGAAGATGAATCGGCAATCATTGAAACGTTTTTACCTTGATCTCTGAAATATTCGGCTAAAGTAATACCAGTGTAAATAGAAGCTTCTCTAGCAGCGACAGGCATGTTAGATGTGTTAGCAACTAAAGTGGTACGTTTCATAATAGGTTCTTTTCTGCCATTAATTTCAGTATACAGTTCTGGGAATTCCATTAAAACTTCAGCCATTTCGTTACCTCTTTCACCACAGTTGTGAACTAATGCTAAAGAAGATAATAAGTATTGCTTATCAGTAGAATCTGGAAGAGTAATACCGTAGTATTTATCTTCTTTCTTTTCTTCAAGAGTGAAATAAAATGGAACAGCTTCTCTTGTAAAGGTCTTTAATTCGATGTTATTTCTTTCAAGTGCACAGAATCTTAAAACACCGGAAATGGCATTACCACTTAGAATAATGCGATAGTTACCATTTTCTTTTCCAGCGATAGCAGAAACTCTAATACCTAGAGAACGAGCTAATCTGATAAGACCTTCAGAAACCTTTTTGCTACTAGTAGTAATTGTGGCGTCAGTAGAGTTTCCATTTTTGTCTTTCTTGACATTACCATTAGAATCAATTAAACCAGCAATGAATTGTTCACGAACTTCAATGTCATCGGAGGATAAGAAAAGTGGAACATTTTTTTCATAGCCTGATGATTCTTGGTTTTTAAAGTCAAAGGATTCAAGAACCTTTTCAAAAAATCCATTAGCGTCTTTGAGGAAAACGTTCAAATCAATGTTTTTTTCGGTTGGCTTTGTTAAATCAATTTCTAGAGCTTCAACTTCAATTAGTTCAGCTTCAGATGGAGTTCCGTTTAAGTCAGCATCAAATATAATGACACCTTCTTCGACAATAGCGACATCCTTCACAGAAAAATCAATTTCCTTAATTTCACCTTCATCTGAAGTACTGTTTTCTGCAACAGTGTGACTTAAACCAAATTTCTTACCGTATTGGGAAATTAGGTCGATTAATTTGTTATCAAGGGATTTAATTGAGAATTGAGAACCAGTTATGTGGCCGTTACCAATCCAGATACCAAATAACCATGCTAATTGAGGAGCGAATGATTTATCAAAACCTGATTTTTCAAGGTAATCAGCTAAATGACTATGTTCCTTGAATACAGGGTTGATTAATTGGTAAGAATTCTTCTTAACATGATAGCCAAGGTTTTTATAATCTTTAGCTTCAATGTCCCAATCAATTGGCGAAGGATCAAGGGTAGCTACAAACTCAATTGCTTTTCTTTCAGCTTCCTTTTGACCACCATGAGCCTTGTGTTGATAAGCATGGGTTTTCTTTTTGACAATTGGTCCATAAGCAGAATCTTCAAGTTTAAAGAAAGAAATACTAGTGTATAATTCACCTGCAGATTTGTGAGTAAACAATTTAATTGATTGAGGAGTACGAAGAACTAACTTATGATTACCTGAACAGACGTAATTCATTAAGCCAAAGTTTTCGCCGGAAGCATGTTTTTTAGTGGTATGACAAACTTCATACATAGTTTCGGTACCACGTGGTAAGCCAATAACTGTTCTTGAATGTCCATCTTTACCCATAACCTGTTCACCAATGGTAATTTCTTGGATTTCTTTCTCTGAACCATCGGCCATTAAAACTTTTGTACCTTTAGCAAAACAACCAACGTAAATGATAGCGTCTGAGTTGGAATATTTGGATAAGGATTGAGAAATAACGGTTTTACCACAACCGAAAGCACCAGGAATACAAGTAGTACCACCTTGAACACATGGGAAAAGAGCATCTAAGACTCTTTGACCTGTTAATAATGGATAATCAGCTGATAGTTTTTCTGCAACTGGTCTTGGAACACGAACTGGCCATGTATGATACATGGTATAATCATATTTAACACCATCGAATTCAACTTCTAAAATTTTTTCATCGACGGTATATTCACCAGCTGGAGCAATCCAAGTAATTGTACCTCTAGCTCTTGGTGGTAATAAAATTTTATGATTATCTAATAAAGAGTTTTCAAAGATAGAACCAAAGATATCACCACCAGAAATGTGGTCACCAACGGTGTACTTACCCGGAGTGAATTGCCATTTAACTTGTCTATCTAAAGAAGGAACATCGATACCTCTTGGAATGTAAATAGATTGAGAAACGTCTTTAATGGCTTTCAATGGTCTTTGAATACCATCATAAATATTTTCCATCAAACCTGGACCTAACTCAACTGACAATGGTTTACCAGTTCTTAAGACAGGATCACCAACGGTGACACCTGCAGTTTCTTCGTAAACTTGAATGGTGGCTTTATCACCATCAATTCTAATGACTTCACCAACTAAGTTATCATGACCAACTTTGACTAATTCGTACATGGCACAACCAATCATGTTCTCAGCAACGATAACTGGACCAGAAACGGAGTAAATGGAACCATAATCTGATTCTTTATGGTCTTCTAATGAAATTCTTTTAATCTCTTTACGAGCATTTTCTAAAGCACCAGCCATAGCTATTATATTAATACTCTCGATTACTTTTTTTTTTGCAAGAAAGAGAAGTTGCCTTGTGAATGATTAATTTACTATGTTTTATATAATAAACACGCCTTTTTTTGTCTCTTACCCATGCGATAGTAGGAACTGGCTGCTTTTTTGATTATGCGTTGCAGCTTGCAACAAAGATACCCGGCCAGTAATGGTTACAATGGCAGAAAAACTTGCAGCCAGAAACTCTTGGTGAAGACGAAGTACAACGAAGCAAGGGAAATAGTTAACTGCATCTGAACGTGGCCTTCAATTAAATATAACAGAGTTACACGCGATTTTTATTTGTGGTTTTTGTTTATTGCCATCGAGAGGTATGCTTTCAATGGACCCGCGGGAGGTTCGAACACCAGTTATGTATTTTTGATAAAGTTGAAAAAAATATTTGGACAGTAAAAAAGTGCTTCAAGCGCCAATGTTTTGTAATCATGCCCACCTCAAGATATGTATTTGTTTGGGTTGACTTGTGTACAATGTGACGATGAGCGCGTTATTGATTTAATCAAAATAAATAAATAAATGAATAAATGAATAAAAGCTGCAGAACTCTGCAGTTTGCTTTGAGAACAACCCCAACAGAGAAAAAACTCATAACCCGGCTTTCCGTAGGAAACGACATTGTTTGTTTTGGCAATTGCGGGTAATTCACAAATTTGAAAATTAAACTGTAACGGAAAGAAAAAATGCGGGTAGAGAAGAAAGGGAAAAACATTAATTCAGCGAAAACGTTCGTAAACTGTAGTAAAACTACAAGAGAAAACCCTCAAAAACACCAAAGTAGAATTAGTTGAAATAATTTATTTCATAAAATATAAAAGTTGCTCTTCGTCCTTTTTTTTTTTTTGCGTAATTCAATTAAGGCAGCGTTTGTATTAGATCAGCTTAAGATTAACCCTCCTTTAATTTTGAAAAATTTTACATAAAAAATCAACATTTAAATTCAGCGTATACTATATTTAAGATTCATTATTAGTTTATATCAATTTTTTTTTAAAATTCATTATCCATCCATAAAATTATAATACTTTTAAAATAAACATGGATATGGATATGGATGTACCAATGCAAGACGCGGTGTCTGAACAATTAACACCAACATTAAACGAGGATTCTAAGGATATGGGCGGCGAGGATTTCCAGGAAATCGATTTTAAAACAGGTTCTTCTGGTATAGCGGATAATAAATCAAGTAAACCGTTGGAATTAAATTCATCAAATATAAACCAGTTAGACGTTTGGATTGAAAAACTAGGTAAGTGCGAAATTCTTTCTGAAGATGACGTATCAAGACTATGTAAGATGGCTGTGGATGTATTACAATTTGAAGAAAATGTGAAACCAATCAATGTTCCTGTCACGATTTGTGGTGACGTTCATGGTCAATTTCATGATCTTATGGAATTATTTAAAATTGGTGGTCCCTGCCCAGATACTAATTATTTATTTATGGGTGATTACGTTGATAGAGGTTATTATTCGGTAGAAACAGTTTCTTTTCTAGTTGCAATGAAAGTTAGATACCCGAGTAGAATTACTATACTGAGAGGTAACCACGAATCTAGACAAATTACACAAGTTTATGGGTTTTATGACGAATGTTTAAGGAAATACGGTAGTGCCAATGTTTGGAAAATGTTTACAGATTTATTTGATTACTTTCCAATTACTGCATTAGTTGACAATAAGATTTTTTGCTTACACGGTGGTTTATCACCAATGATTGAGACAATCGACCAAGTTAGAGAATTAAATAGAATACAAGAAGTTCCACATGAAGGTCCGATGTGTGATTTATTGTGGTCCGATCCTGATGATAGAGGTGGCTGGGGTATAAGTCCTAGAGGTGCAGGTTTCACTTTTGGACAAGATATTAGTGAACAATTTAATCATACTAATAATTTATCTTTAGTGGCAAGAGCCCATCAATTAGTTATGGAAGGTTACGCCTGGTCACACCAACAAAACGTTGTTACTATTTTTAGTGCACCAAATTACTGTTACAGATGTGGTAACCAAGCCGCCATCATGGAAGTCGATGAGAATAATAATAGACAATTTTTACAATATGATCCTTCTGTTAGACCAGGTGAGCCAACAGTAAGTAGGAAAACTCCGGATTATTTCTTATAGTACAATTTTATCAATTACAACCTTTCAATTTTACGCAATATTACAAGCTTTACCGTTTGGAAGTATATTTCATACTTCATAGTTAACAATAATGTTTTTTTTTGCACTTTTTACTCAAACTATTTCATTATTTTCTCAGGAACCAAAGTCCATCATATATATACATATATATAAAATAAAATTCACATTGTCATTATAATGATCTATCCAGATATATGTGTATATATTTCACCGACACAACTAATATACGAATTATAATAATATTTACAGCCGTATTTTAATACATTACTTAACTTAATATTTTAACGAGGGAAAATTGCAAAATCCAAAAGCGTTGCATGTCCAAAATAATGATAGTATACCCTATAAAGGGGAATGTCAAGATTAATTAAATTTACTACGTCTATTAATAGTCCTCCGAATCGTTAATTATTGTACATGAGAAATGAAAAGCTATTGTTGAGAAAACGCACAGCCCAACCATTTTCATATCGTGAATTTCATTGTAAAGTAAAACGCAGCATTGCTAATTATTTATACCTTTTCATACTCATACGCGAGAAAATAACGAAGCATGCGTTTCGCCTAGTTTGGTGTCTCAGAATGAAATGAAAATTCTAGTTTTGATTCATTTTTGAAACAGTGTTTTTTTTTCCCTTTATCAACCTTTTCAATAATAATTATTTAAAAAAATATTATTTCAGATTTCATTTAATTCAGGTGACTCTATTCCCTCTAATAATATCAAATAAATAACTTATAGTCATGTCTAGTGAGCAAGCTGATTTTCCAGAATTCGACGAAGATACAAAAAGGGATGATTACGTTGTATCAGCCAAAAAGACTGTTGATGAATATAAAAATTTAGATGCTGGTGATGAATCATTGGCCAAATGGAAGGAATCTTTGGGCTTAGGTTCTGATGTTTTACCATTGGAATTTCCAGGTGATAAGAGAAAAGTTGTTGTGCAAAAGATTCAATTGTTAGTCAACACTGAACCAGCACCAATTACTTTTGATCTAACAAACGACCAAACAATCAAAGAGTTAGCTTCAAAACGTTACAAGATTAAAGAAAATTCTATTTATAAATTGAAAATTACATTTAAAGTACAACACGAAATCATTACTGGTTTGAGATATGTTCAATACATCAAGAAAGCTGGCATTGCTGTAGATAAAATTGACGATCATTTAGGTTCTTATGCTCCAAATACAACAAAGAAACCAAACTATGAAGTTGAATTGCCTGAAAGTGAAGCTCCAAGTGGATTTTTAGTTAGGGGTAATTACAGTGCAGTTTCAAAGTTTATCGATGATGATAAGATTACTCATTTAACTTTGAACTGGGGTGTTGAAATTGTTAAGAAATGAATGATTAAATTGACAAATTCTTTTATAGGATTCATTCTATGCAAAATTTACCTATGTATATGCATTATTTATATATCAGTTCCTCTTTTATATAATTAAATTTTTTTTACTTTAATTAAAATTACTATGTCCAATCTCAAATTTTTTTTTAAATTTATAAAGTATTTCCCTTCATAAATAAAATTAAAGATAAAATTTGAAAACCTAATTCGATTATTTGAAAATAACCCGAAGATTTTTAAATACATGTATACAAAAGAAAAATATATAGCCTAAATGCAGATAAAAGTTAAAGGTAAATTAAGAAATTTTTTTTTTTTTTTACTTAATTTAAGCCTTGATGGCGTACTTTCTTTGTGGGAAAGCAATTTGCTTCTTTCTTTGCTTTTCAGTAATTCTAGAAGCTTCAAACTTAGTTAAAGCTCTTCTTAAAGCTCTAGTTTTCTTTGCTCTTAAATCCTTTGGTTGGTATTTCTTACCTTTGTATAATTCTCTGACAGCTTCTCTTTGTTGTTCGTTGATGATAGTTAAAACACGAGCAATGTTCTTTCTGACAGTGTTGATCTTTGGTAAAGATGGCTTAGATAATTTTTGGACCTTTAAGTCAGCTAATTCTTTCTTTAAGTCAACTAATTGGGATTCTAATTGTTCCTTAGACTTGGTTCTTAATTCGTAAGACTTGATTCCGGCCTAAATATAACATGCTTTTTGCATTGTTTGTCATTTATTATTGCAAATTTGCAAGATGAGACAAAATGAAAACAAAAAATGTAACTGTTAGTAAAATGAAGAAATAATGAAAAATAATTACTGAAAAATCGATGATCTACGATGAAATGTTATAATGTGACTTTTAACTGCAAGTATTTATATCGTATTTATAATAATGCAGTCTTATTCAGTTCTTGGGTCAATGTTAAGGCCACACGTACATTTGAAAATCTTCAACACTTAAGCTAATAAGCTGGATTCATCCAATGGTGCATTATTTTGTCCTTTTTTTTGTTCATATATATATATATATATTTCCAGCATGTGTAGGTTTCTCTTGACCACATAACACATGCAAAACTTTCAGCAATTATAGTTCGCCATATTACGTACCATTTTTCACTATAATATTTATCAGTTTCCTTAAAGGAAATAATCTTTACGTGACCTTAAACATGAATTTTTTTATTTTTCAAAATTTTCATTAAGTTACCATGATTATTCAGATTTACTTTTCGTTCCTGCCTGGCGTGCGACATAAACAAAATGTCAAAAGTTATACGCGGTGTACCGGTGCACATAATATTTTTTTCAAGATTCCTGTGACGATTCCAGCTCGAAGTTCATCATGTGTAATTTTAAAAGAAAAAAACAATACTTTCACAAAACAATTTTGTAAAAATGTTTGGGTGCAGGAGTAGTCCGAAAAGTAACTGTAAAATTATTGTGACTATATGGACGAATATGGAATCGTTCAACAATAGTTGTAAGGATAATTAACCAAAAAAATTAAAATACTGAGTTAATTGGTAATGTTGATGCCACAAATAACGAGATTTGATTTGAAGTAAATATTTATTTGAAACGATTGTGTGTTTTGGAAATATATTACAACAAGTACAAGCACCGGATGCACGGCATGTTCAACACAACAGTTCATTCTAGATTAAAATTGTACATACATTAAAATACTGATAAAAGTAAATGATAAGTTATTTACGAAAGTATATATTTATCTTACATTTTATAACATTTTCATTCTATTTTTTCACATCCCGTGCCTGACTTCCTAATAACAAAAAACACTGATCAAAATTAAAATTAAAATTAAGATTGGTTCTTTAAGTTGTTACTTAACCATTCTAAACCTTCATATAAACCTTCACCAGAAGTAGCACATGTAGATTGAATAAACCATGGACGGTTTCTAATAGAATGTAAACCTAATTTTTCTGTAATTTCTGCAGCAGACATAGCTTCTGGTAAATCTTGCTTGTTAGCAAAAACTAACCAAACTGCATTTCTTAATTCGTCTTCATTTAACATTCTTTGCATGACTTCTCTGGCTTCACCAATACGTGATCTATCGTTGGAATCAACGACGAAAATAACACCTTCCGTGTTTCTGTAATAATGTCTCCATAAAGATCTAATTCTGTCTTGTCCACCAACATCCCAAACAGTAAAGGAAATGTTTTTATATTGAACAGTTTCAACGTTGAAACCAATAGTTGGAATAGTAGTAATAACTTCACCTAGCTTTAACTTATATAGAACAGTGGTCTTACCAGCACCATCTAAACCAACCATAAGGATACGCATTTCCTTGTTACCAAAAAGGTTTCCAAATAACTTTGAAGCAAATAAACCCATCTTGTTGCAATATTTCTAAACTTCGTTGACTAACTGTTACTCTATAAAAAAAAAAAGACCAATTAATCAATGTTAGTATACAGACGAACGTTTGTAAGTATTTGATCGGTTTCTCAAACTGACAAATCAATTATAATCGTACTCCTTTACTTTCCATTTTCCAAATCAACTGAAAAATAGTATGAATTTGTCCCGCCGAAATTTTCTCAGAGGAAAACAGAGCAGAACGCGTGTTCATAACAGCTTCTCCACCATGGAAAAACAAAAGAGGAAAAGAAAGACACCACGAACATAAGAACAAGGTGAATAGAGTAAGTGTATTAGAATGGTCACTTCTTAATAATAGCGTCAGATAAAATCAAATCGAGAGCTTGAATTCATGATGTGGCTAATTGATCACCACTTGATCAGTTAATATTCGTAAAAGATGGAGTCTATCAGTCTGAAAACTAGAATCGTAGAGGCATTGATAACTTACATTTTTCGGAAAGTTCGTTGATTTATTTATTTAAAAATAACAAAAGAATCAATTTTAATAAACGAAAACTTATATTTTAGTAACTATAGCAGAATAACCCACTTAACTTGTTATGGATATTGCATGTATAGGAACAATTTTAATTATTGTTTATGATTGCAACGTGTTCTAAAGTCGTTTTCAATTTTGGAAGATTGAACTGGTCAACACCGAATCATGGAGTTCGCGCCAAATGTGGTGTAATTGCAGAAAAATGAGTTCACAACCGGGTCACCACCAAATATTAAGTTAACACAGATAACAAACGACAGTAAAGAATAAAAATCTTTAATATTTCTTCAGGAAACAAAAAAAAAGTTTTTTCATGAATATATAATAATAATAAAATCTATAAAATATCAATGTATATCTAGGATATATATATGCAAAATTTATGCAATATGTAAAAAAAAACCACCTGTCAGCAATGTATTTAAAGTCCAAATTAAAATGATTACTAGGCATTATGTGACAGAGACCGTGAACTAGATGCCAAAAATCTACCCCAATCATTATTGCTTTCTTCCCTATCATCCATACTCGAAGTGTTATTGTTACTATCACTATGCTCTGTATAATTCAACGTCATAGAACGATCCATTTCTAATCCTGTATAACCACCCCCACTTACTGAAAAAGTACTAGTGGTGCTATTATTAGAATTATTTTCTATTAACACGGCCATATATTCATTTACAGTACTGCCCAGTTTAGAATTATCAAGATGTGTGGTTTGTTGTGTATTTCTGTCAAAATCACTCCCATCACTTGAATCGGATAAGATAGATGGTGGACCCCTTTGATATGTATTCAACACTAAACCGTTACCTAAGTCTATGTGGCTTTTTGAAATTGACTCCATATCTGTATGTGATTCCTTAGATGAGAAAGCCGGAAAGCAATTTTGTCCAAAAAAACCTGGAGTTTCCATTTCTTCAATTGGAACGTTATTTGAGATGTCATTACAATCATCATTCAATGCAAATTTTTCGTTTGCAACATTCACATGTCGAAGTTTTGAAAAATCATTAGGTTTCTTTAAAACAGACAATGCCTCCAAATTTGAACTTCTTTTTGTCAAGATTTCTGAGTTAGTGACACCAAAATCATTATAATGCTCATCTTCATGCATATTTAAAGCCTCTATATCGTTTAGCAAGTCTGCAGCTGGCTTAGGATGTATAATCAAGGGTCTCTCCCTAATATTTTTGTTCCATTCAGGTGAGGCTAGAGAATTTGGGGATACCCTATAAAGTTCATTAATTTCTTCTAAAGTTAAACCACTCGTTTCATAAACTGTAAAATAAACTACCAAAAAGCCCAGTGCATTCAAAGATCCCCAAATAAAAAAAATCTTGGAACCCATGTGTGACTTTTGATTTCCACTCGAAAATATATATGGCGTCATCCAAGCACATATGAAATTAACTAACCAATTAACAGCAGCACAAATGGCGGTAGATTTTGATCTGACTCCAAGTGGAAATAGTTCTGCAGATATTACCCAAACAACACCGCCCCATGTTGCAGCAAATGCAGCAATGAAAAGACAAATAAATCCAATAACAATATTAGTACCTTTTATATGCTTCACGGTTACACCAACGATAGCGACAATGAAATTGGAAATAGTCATCATGACACTCCCGCAAAGCAAAACTTTTCTTCTACCCAAATATTCTACTAAAAACATCCCAGGTATATTGAATACGACATTAACAGCATACGTTATCAATGATACCAAATAACTATTTTTAACTCCACTTTTATAAAAAAAATTTACTCCATAATAAAAAATGAAATTAATTCCTGAAAATTGTTGAAACATTTGAATGACAATACCTGTAATCATTCTTAACACTTGTTTAGGCCTACTTTTGCTAGAGATAAAACAATCTAATAAGGTTGTTTTCCCTACAGACGCCTCATAATCATATGTTGCTTTGATTTCAACGAGCTCTTCCAGAAGTCTTGGATCTTGAATCGGTATACCTCTTAAAAATGATAAAGAAGCAGCTGCTTTATTAATTTCATCTTTCAATACATAATATCTAGGGCTTTCTGGTAAAAAAAACATACCGATAGCCAACAAAGAAGACCAAATATATTGCAATCCAATGGGTATTCTATAAGAGGATGCGCCTGTTCTCAGCCTTGTTCCTTGAGATACTGCACTTGAGACCAATAATCCAAGTGTGATGGCAAATTGATAGGTTGAAATGATAGCCCCTCTCAAAGATTTTTGAGCTGCTTCCGCCTGATATAATGGAACAACGGCGGAAATAACCCCAATACCTATACCGGAGACTACTCTTCCAATAACAAGTAAAGTTAAATTATTTGCAGATACTTGAAGAGAATTGCCAATAGAAAAAATAATGGCTGTACTAATTATAATGGCAGTTTTTCTTCCATAAATATCGGATATCCATGGCGCCGTTAAAGCCCCAAAAAAGGTTCCTAATGACAGAAATGAAACCAACATAGCCATTTGAGTGGTAGTAAAATTTTGGTGATTTGGAGCAATAGTTGATTTAACATATGTCAAATCTGTTATTGAATTAATAAGACCAGTATCATACCCATATAGAAATCCACCAGCAGCCACAAAAATACCAACAAAACTTGACATTATTATGGATTTGGTTGGCAATGGCTCTTCCAATTTCTTTGTATATATTTCATGTTCTGGGCTTCGGAAACCTTCACATGCTTCAGCTTCATTAGGCTTGAGCCCTAAAGATTTAATCTCTGCTTCTTGATTCAAATTTCTAGTATATATAGAATCATTTATGCTTTTTTCGTCTTTATTACTAGGTACATTATTATTCTGCGAACGGTTGGACATAAAAGCGGAACTGTTAGACGTAGTTGAAGTTGCAAATGAAAAATTTTGCTGTTCACATCCTATACTCATGTCTTGTATATAGTCTTTGATTATGTTCGTTCAACTTAAAATTCAAATATAAGTTATCATCTGTTGCTTTGTATGCTTAGTGACAAATAAAAAAATTGGCATAGTCTTCATAATATACGGAAAAAATAACTCACAAGGTGTGGGAAAATAAGTTTGTAATAAATACATTGGAGCCGAATGAGTTTAATATTATCTAAAAAAGGCAATGATTAGATAGCGTCGAGCTTATGTTGGATATGAACCTTATGCACCGGCCTAGCCTACTGTGCGTGTTTTTTCCACTAAACGAATTTTTCAAAAAAAATTAATCCGAGCAGACTTTTTTTTTCCTTCGGCAAAAAAAGCACGAAAACAAAAATTTAGATCAGAAAAAGGAAAGAAAGCCCTTGACGGGAAAATTGTGGCAAAGACAAATTCAGGAAACGCCGTTTTTCTTGTTCAGTGTTTAAAGTTCTGTTTGAGTTGTAATGGGTTACCCCGGGGATTTTAATAAATTAAAGTTTGATTGGGGTATCGTTCTTCTTACCACATGCTGTCAAGCTATTCACATTGCGTAAGCACCGGCTCTTGTATACGTAGTAATAGTAATAATATACCAAAAAGTAGGTTTTTGGTATAGAGAGAGATGCAGGCAATCCAGTAAAATCTTGCGAAAAGTGTTCTTTTTCTGGTAATGTTTTATGCTAAATTTTTTGTGAACCAGTAATTTTTTTCATGAAACAATTCAATGGTAGATAACACTATAAGGATGCATGTGCATAGGCCAACCAATACAAAATTTCTGCTATACTTGGTAGACGGTTTTTAACAAATTTTTTTTTTTGAGAATAATTTGCCCTCAATGGACGCCAAAAAAAAAAAAATTCTTTTATTTAAAATTTTCCATTCGAATTGAAATATATTACAAGTATTTTCATCTTAACTACTGCTCTTAGGTTCTCATATGTCGCAACCACGTTTAGGTGACATTTATTTTGTTATGATCGCGACGCGTTATTGATTCAAAAATAATTCAACTATAACCGAATATCCATAAATAACAACACCTACCTCTTCAAGAAGATAAAATAAGAAAGAAGCCCCAATTTTTTCACGGAATAATGTCAACCAAAAAATTAAAAAAGAGTAATTCAAAACATAAAAAAGCCACTAATGCGCTTCGAAACGTTCTTCAAAATTTAATTCAAAAAGAACTAATAAAGACAAAACAAGAAAAACAAAAATCGAGTGACAAACCTCAATCAGAGTGGAGAAAACGACTAGTCAAATACACTGTTGGAGGACAAGATGGATTCAAGAGGCATGAAGAAGGTGAACTATTTGAGAAGGAAAAAAATGGGATAATATATATAATGTCAAAAGAGCATATGTTGATTCCGAAGTTAAGTGATGACGAAGTAATGCAGCGTCATAAGAAAGCTGACGAAAATATGAAGAAAGTCTGGGATAGTATCATTGAAAAATATGAAGATGCAGATGATAATGAGGGTGATTTAATAGATCTTAAAACAGGGGAAATTATTTTGGATAATGGTCATGTAAGAGGTTTAGGTGAATTAGGTTCAGAAACCAGATATCAAAGCGCTTTGAAGGATATAATCGATACAGGTGTTGTTAAGAAGGAAAGTTCCAGAAAGGGAATTATTCAAGATGATATCGATAGTGGGAACGAATATAGTATATGGGAGAACGCAAATGATAGCGACGAGGATGAAGATGAGAGTTATGTATACACAAACGACGAAAATTCAGATGATGAAGAACATTACTCTGAGCTCAGCGAAGATATTGATTATGACGATAGTGATAGTGTTAGCGATAGTGATAGTTAGCTAAGCGATGTAGTCACATCGAAACATAGTTTTACTCGTGTTAATTTAATCTTGAATATGGTACAACTTTAGTTTTTGACCTGCTACGGTTACATATTTATATCACTTTTGATTTTGATGCTCAAATGCATACCAAATGAAGCTGTGGATTTCAAGACATATAATGGACGGGTAATAGGTCTTCAACAAGCACGAAGAACTAGAAAATAAATCAAAAGTGGACTCAAACAATCTAGATAATTTGAGCCCATCAATTCAATTTATAATTGATACTTAAATATCAGTTTCAGATTGCCTCCCAGCCCAAGTATGCATGATGTTTTGTGTAACTTTCTTTTCAGATGTCATTTACAATTTTTATTACCCGCTTTATAATTATCATGATTCACGATACTTGTAAGTTTTCACCTTTTTTTTCTTCGGTGGCGCTTGAAGGAGTTGGAAAAATAAACAACCAGACAAATTGAAAAAATCGTATGTGAATTTAAGTGAAATTTGACGATTTAGCTATGCATTAAGAAGACAGACCAAATCATTTGAAACCAAAAGGTTATTTGAAGGGACTTGAGAATCATTTTTGAATACTTGGGTTTTAAGTGACTTTTTTATTTTTATTTCTCTTTATTGACTACTATTGCATTAAATTTTTTTCTGTTCACAAAAATATCATTGTAAAAAAAGAAAACAACGCAATCTGTGTATACATTTGATAGGAATTCGTTTGAGTTTTAAGCCTACATTTATAACTATAGATTTTTGATTTTCATAATTTTATTAGATAAATAAACAGATATTTAATATTTGATTTCCTAGATTTATATCAGAACGGAGAATATTTTAAAATAATTGGAGAGAATTTAAAGTATACTGCTGATTATAATCTTTGTTTAAATTATTAATAAAATTAGTTTTTTTTTTACAAGTGTTGAACGGATAATTTTAGAATTTACTAATTTGAAAATAGATAATTTTTAAAACTTCCAATTACCTTTTCAGATATATATTCGATAATAATATTTTTAATTTATTGCAAATTTTTTTAAAAAGATAATAATATTACAAAATGGTCGGTCAACAATATTCTAGCGCACCACTTCGTACAATTAAAGAAGTCCAATTTGGTCTTTTTTCTCCAGAAGAAGTTCGTGCAATTAGTGTTGCCAAAATTAGATTTCCGGAAACAATGGACGAAACTCAAACAAGAGCAAAAATTGGTGGTTTGAATGATCCAAGGCTAGGTTCCATTGATCGTAACTTGAAATGTCAAACCTGTCAAGAAGGTATGAATGAATGTCCAGGTCACTTTGGTCATATAGATTTAGCTAAACCTGTATTCCATATAGGTTTTATTTCAAAGATCAAAAAGGTCTGTGAATCTGTTTGCATGCACTGTGGTAAGCTTTTGTTAGATGAACATAACGAACAAATGCGTCAAGCATTATCTATCAAAGATTCCAAAAAAAGATTTAATGCCATTTGGACGTTGTGTAAAACGAAAAACGTTTGTGATACAGATGTTCCTTCCGAAAATGATCCAACTACTTTAGTACCAAGAGGTGGTTGTGGTAATACTCAACCTACAGTTCGTAAAGATGGTTTAAAGTTAGTTGGTAGTTGGAAAAAAGAAAAAAGTACAAATGATAATGATGAACCAGAACAAAGAGTGTTAAGTGTAGAAGAAATTCTTAATATTTTTAAACATATATCACCAGAAGATTCTAATAAATTGGGTTTTAATGAAGAATTTGCTCGTCCTGAATGGATGATTTTAACCGTTTTACCTGTCCCACCACCACCCGTCCGTCCATCAATTTCTTTTAATGAATCTCAAAGAGGTGAGGATGATTTAACATTTAAATTGGCAGATATTTTGAAGGCAAATATTAGTTTAGAAACTTTAGAACACAACGGTGCTCCTCATCATGCTATTGAAGAAGCCGAAAGCTTGTTACAATTTCATATTGCTACTTACATGGATAATGATATTGCTGGTCAGCCGCAAGCTCTTCAGAAATCTGGTCGTCCGGTTAAGTCAATTCGTGCTCGTTTAAAGGGTAAAGAAGGTCGTATCAGAGGTAACCTTATGGGTAAGCGTGTTGATTTTTCCGCAAGAACAGTTATTTCTGGTGATCCAAACTTAGAGTTGGATCAAGTCGGTGTTCCAAAATCTATCGCAAGAACATTGACTTATCCAGAAGTTGTAACACCATACAATATAGATCGTTTGACACAATTGGTACGTAATGGTCCAAATGAACATCCTGGTGCTAAATATGTTATTCGTGATAACGGTGACCGTATTGATTTAAGATATAGTAAAAGAGCTGGTGATATTCAGCTACAATATGGGTGGAAAGTTGAACGTCATATCATGGACGATGATCCAGTTTTGTTCAATCGTCAACCTTCTCTACATAAAATGTCAATGATGGCTCACAGAGTTAAGGTTATACCTTATTCAACGTTTAGATTAAACTTGTCTGTCACTTCACCTTATAATGCGGATTTTGATGGTGATGAAATGAATTTACACGTTCCTCAATCTGAAGAAACTAGAGCTGAATTGTCTCAACTATGTGCTGTTCCTTTGCAAATTGTTTCTCCACAATCTAATAAACCATGTATGGGTATTGTTCAAGATACATTGTGTGGTATTCGTATATTGACATTGAAGGACACATTTTTAGAGTTTGATCATGTTTTAAATATGTTATATTGGGTTCCAGATTGGGATGGGGTAATTCCACCACCAGCAATTATAAAACCTAAACCTTTATGGACTGGTAAACAAATTCTATCTGTTGCCATTCCAAAAGGTATTCACTTACAACGTTTCGATGAAGGTACTACTATGATGTCTCCAAAAGACAATGGTATGTTGATCATTGATGGTCAAATTATCTTTGGTGTAGTTGATAAGAAAACCGTTGGTTCTTCAAATGGTGGTTTAATTCATGTTGTTACCAGAGAAAAAGGTCCCACTATTTGTGCTAGATTGTTTGGTAACATTCAAAAAGTTGTCAATTTTTGGTTACTTCACAACGGGTTTTCTACAGGTATTGGTGATACTATTGCCGATGGTGAGACAATTAAAGAAATTACTGAAACAATTGCCGAAGCAAAGAAAAAGGTTGAAGCCGTTACAAAGGAAGCTCAAGCTAATTTATTAACTGCCAAGCATGGTATGACATTACGTGAATCTTTTGAAGATAACGTTGTGCGTTATTTAAACGAAGCAAGAGATAAAGCAGGTCGTCTGGCTGAAGTGAATTTAAATGATTTAAATTTTGTTAAGCAGATGGTCAGTGCAGGTTCTAAAGGTTCTTTCATTAATATTGCTCAAATGTCTGCTTGTGTAGGTCAGCAATCGGTTGAAGGTAAACGTATAGGGTATGGTTTTGTTGATAGAACTCTTCCACATTTTTCTAAAGATGATTATTCACCAGAATCAAAGGGTTTTGTGGAAAATTCTTACTTAAGAGGTTTAACCCCACAAGAATTCTTTTTCCATGCTATGGGTGGTCGTGAAGGTTTAATCGATACAGCTGTGAAAACAGCTGAAACTGGTTATATCCAACGTCGTTTAGTGAAGGCTTTAGAAGATATTATGGTTCATTATGATTCCACGACGAGAAATTCTTTAGGAAATGTCATTCAATTTGTTTATGGTGAAGATGGTATTGATGCTTCTCATATTGAAAAACAATCTATTGACACAATTGGGGGATCAGATACTGCATTTGAAAAGAAATATAGAATTGATTTATTGAATCCTGAAAATTCTTTAGATCCATCTTTATTAGAGTCGGGTTCGGAGATTGCTGGTGATTTCAAACTCCAAACTTTGTTAGATGAAGAGTATAAACAATTGGTAGAAGATCGTACATTTTTGAGAAAAGTTTTTGTTGATGGGGAATCTAATTGGCCATTACCTGTAAATATTAGACGTATTATTCAGAACGCGGAACAAACTTTTAAGATTGATCATTCCAAGCCATCTGACTTAACTATTCGTGATATAATATTTAGTGTCCAAGAGTTACAAACTAAATTAGTAGTATTACGTGGTAATAATAATATTATTCAAGAAGCTCAACAAGATGCTATCACGTTATTCTGTTGTTTAGTTCGTTCCCGTTTGGCAACACGTAGAGTTATCGAAGAGTACACTTTATCAAGTGAATCATTCCATTGGGTTTTAAATAACATAGAGGCTCAATTTTTGCGTTCAGTTGTTCATCCAGGCGAAATGGTCGGTGTTTTAGCCGCCCAATCAATTGGTGAACCTGCTACTCAAATGACCTTAAACACTTTCCATTTTGCGGGTGTTGCTTCTAAGAAAGTTACTTCAGGTGTTCCTCGTTTAAAAGAAATTTTAAACGTTGCAAAAAACATGAAAACACCTTCATCTACTGTTTATTTAGAGCCTGAATATTCGAAGGATCAAGAAAAGGCCAAATTTATTAGATCGGCCATTGAACATACAACCTTAAAAAGTGTCACTGTCGCATCTGAAATCTACTATGATCCAGATCCTCAAGCAACTGTCATTGAAGAAGATGAAGAAATTATTCAATTGCACTTTTCTTTGATGGATGATAAAACTGCAAATACTTTGAAGAGCCAATCTCCATGGTTATTACGTTTAGAATTAGATCGTGCTGCTATGAATGATAAAGATTTGACTATGGGTCAAGTAGGTGAAAGAATCAAACAAACGTTTGGGGATGATTTATTTGTTATTTGGTCTGAAGATAATGCGGAGAAATTAATTATTCGTTGTCGTGTCATTCGTCCTGATAGTATGAGTGCTGAAACGGAAGCTGAAGAAGACCATATGCTGAAGAAAATTGAAAACACCATGTTGGAAAATATTACTTTACGTGGTGTTGAAAATATCGAGCGTGTTGTTATGATGAAGTATGATCGTAAGATTCCAAGTAAAACAGGTGCATACGAAAAGGTTCCTGAATGGGTTTTGGAAACAGATGGTGTTAACATTTCTGAAGTCATGCAAGTTACCGGTGTTGACGCTACAAGAATATATACGAACTCTTTCATTGATATTATGGAAGTACTTGGTATTGAAGCTGGTCGTGCTGCTTTATACAGAGAAGTTTACAATGTTATTGCTTCAGATGGTTCTTATGTTAATTACCGTCATATGGCATTGTTAGTTGATGTTATGACAACGCAAGGTAGTTTAACTTCAATCACTCGTCATGGTTTCAACAGAGCTTCCACTGGTGCTTTGATGAGATGTTCGTTCGAAGAAACTGTGGAAATTCTATTTGAAGCTGGTGCTTCTGCTGAATTAGATGACTGTCGTGGTGTGTCCGAAAACGTCTTGTTAGGTCAAATGGCTCCAATAGGTACTGGTGCATTTGATGTCATGATTGATGAGGAATCGTTGATTAAGTACATGCCTGAGCAAAAGATAAGTGAAATTGAAGATGGTGAAGAAGGTGGCGCTACTCCATATGCAAACGATAGTGGTTTAGTTAATGCTGATATTGATATCAAAGATGACTTAATGTTTTCTCCATTAGTTGATGCCGGTGCCTCTGATGCCATGGCTGGTGGATTCACAGCTTACGGTGGTGCTGATTACGGTGGTGCAACATCTCCATTTGGCGCATATGGTAACGCTCCTACATCACCAGGTTTTGGTGGCGTTTCATCCCCAGGATTTTCAGCAACTTCCCCAGCATATTCTCCGACATCGCCAAGTTACAGTCCAACGTCCCCATCTTACTCTCCAACATCTCCAAGCTACAGTCCGACATCTCCATCTTATTCCCCAACATCACCAAGCTACAGTCCAACATCTCCATCATACTCACCAACATCGCCAAGCTATAGTCCAACTTCTCCATCATACTCTCCAACTTCACCAAGCTATAGCCCAACTTCTCCATCATACTCACCAACCTCCCCAAGTTATAGTCCAACTTCCCCATCATATTCGCCAACTTCTCCAAGTTATAGTCCAACATCTCCATCATATTCACCAACGTCACCATCGTATTCTCCAACTTCCCCATCATACTCACCAACCTCCCCAAGCTATAGTCCAACATCTCCATCATATTCACCAACGTCACCATCGTATTCTCCAACATCACCAAGCTACAGTCCAACAAATCCATCTTACTCACCAACTTCTCCAAGTTACAGTCCGAAATCACCATCTTATTCTCCAAATGAAGAGGGCAATGAAAATGAAGAAAACAAGAAGTAAATGGGTTAAGCATTTGATGGTAATTATTGGCATTAAAATATATGACACTGATAAGTTATTGTAGGTTTTGTCTTGATTTAAAGTGTTAGTTGTATAATAGTTTTGTTTTAGAATAATATAATATTTAAAAAAAAAATAATACATAAGAAGAAAAAAAAAAGTATTTAATAGAAGGTTACGTATATATATGTTATGTATGCTTATTTATCTGTAGAAAAACGTTATAGGTTACATAATTTAACAAAATAATGATAAAATATTCTTTTGATTTCTATAAAAATTAAACAACGCACAAATATGTATTGAATTAAAAGGCCTTCTTTGCAATCAAACCTTTAAAAATATCAAATGTGTTTCCATCTGGCTGCAAATGATAAACTGTTCCCGTGAATCTATCTTCTCTTCCTAGCATCAACTCATTTGCAATTAATAAGCCATAGTCTTCTGTTATACCTGTAATTTTAGCTCTAACGTTTCCATGTTCGGTCAAAGTGACAATCTGGTTAGAATGTAGCCAATATGTGTAATATTCAGGTAAGATTGATTTGACACCATAATTAATAAACTCTTTCAAAAGAACATCTAAATTGTTCATATAAGATGCCAAGAGTGCTTCAATTTCAATTTCTGGAAGAAGATCAACATTCGCATTCCTTCTTTCCTCGTTAATGATATCTATCCACCTTTTTAATGAAGTGGTTGGCCCCTCGTTACTGACATTTAAACCACAACCTAAAAGAAGAGAATATTTATTATCAATAATGTTAGTATTTACTAAAAGACCAGCAATCTTAACATATGCAGGTTCGATTTCCGTCAAAGGAATGCAACTATGATCAAATTTTTTACCCAATAATTTAAGTTTGTTGTCATGATAATAATTTGGATTAAGAACATACAAATCATTTGGCCATTTAATTCTGACTGGTAAATCTTCAAAACCGTCACTATAAGAAATAATTGCTTTACAATAGGCTAACATCGAAAGATATTGGACAAAAACAACGGAAAGATTTTGATGTGTTCTTGGTGAAATCAGAGGTAATGATACTACTGCAGTGGATGCCGATACACCCTTTGGATTGACCCAAACATTTCCACCTCTTCCTCTACCAGAAACTTGAATGCTACCAACATGCAAGACTGAATTGTCAGGAAAGCAACCTAAGAAAGACTTATTATTATTAAGTAAAGAGCTTGTAGATGTTACAACTTCACCATATAATAGTATGGAACCTAACGAATTATTAGGCTTTAGATTATTGAAGTAAGTTTTGAAATTAAAATTAGGAGTTGTATTTTCAGGAGGAAATATTTCATTATCGTCTGGGATAATAATCGATTTAACGCAATCTTCAGGATCTTTATCCTTCAATTCATTTGTGGATCTTTCTTGAAACTTTTCAAAGCCTTTATATACCCTGAATGAATCTGTCTCTGAACAAAATTCAACAGAAGAATCAAAATTTTGATGATATTTAATATTTTTGAATATATTACTTTCATATTCCATAATCTTTTCCCTTTTAGACTGCTGAACAGTCATTATCAATGGAGTTAAATCTGGAACTCTTTGATGATGATTTTTACTTTCAGTATTTAATCCAACTTTTCTTAGCATATAATTAACAAATTCTAATCTTTTTTGCTCACTTTCTTTTAACTTTTCTAATATATGTTCCAAAAAATGCTGTTCTCCAGATTTTTCCAAAAGTTTTGGAATAAATTCTGGATGTGTTCCTGTTAACAAAACTTTCCCTTTACCAACATTACATAAAACGACTGCGGCTGGATCGCCATTGGAACTTTGTTCATCAGAATATGGCACTTCTACTTTATCAGTGTAAGAGGCAAGTACTTCAACATTATCAAATTTATCTGAATCAACAAACAAACAACCACCATTAAAATAATTATATAATTCCATACCATCGTTTGTTTTAATGGCGGCGGCTTTGGCACCTGCTTCACTATGATACTCAAATCCGCTAAAAGCAGGCCCTCTGGCAATACCTGGAAAAAATTGTAAATCTCTGTTACCTGTAACTTCCATTGATAGATTTCCTTGACAAAATTCGACCCTACTAGATCCAAAATAACCTCCAGCACAAAATCCAATAAAAATACCACCTTGGTTAGATACAAAATCCTTAATCTTTGGTATAACCGGCTTACATTCTTTAACATAAGGTAAATCTGCTCCACCTGGAAAGACAATGGCAGAAGTTTTGCTTTGCCATGGTTCTAATTCTAATACTTTTTCTGTTACTGTACTAACTGCATAATGGGGTTCTAAAAAATCTCTTAATGTTTCCACAGCATGTTTGACAGAACCTGGAGTAGTCCCGGGACCACTATAAACTAAAACATTCATTTTGTTTAAGTAAGTAGAGATTGTTCGTATAAGTCTTATTTTTCCAAATCGAAATCGAAGAATTCTGAACTAAATACTTATATTTTGCTTTACTTTTTATTTCGAAACTATAGCTATTGAACGCAGGAAAGAAACCAATTTCTCGACTAAGTAAAATAACTCTTATATTTATATATAAATTAAAAAAAAAATTGAATTAAATTACAAAAGATTTAAGATGCTTCCAAAGTCATGGTAACCATATTATTTGATGTTCAGCAGTATTTTTTGCTATTGAATCAGATCATGTCACTTTGCCATCTGCTCAGTTTCGGATGATTCCACGAGCCGAATTTTTTGACTGAATGAAAGACTACAACCAACCAACTGAGCAAGAAATACACTTATTTAAAATGATTCTCTTGACAATGTATTTTACAAAAATAATTTATAAAGTTTTCTTAAGTTTTAATTATATGAGAGTGAATTCATGTGTATTATATGTAATTATTCAACATTAACGGCTGAAAGTAATGTCATCAATACGCAGAATAGATTTAACACATTCTGATGCCAGTGTGATAGCACTTGTACTAACAAGTACAGGTTGTAAAATATGCTCATCGTAAGTATTTGTGGTACCTGATCTTCTAACAGAAATACCTTCGTTTAATTCACCATTTTCGTGTCTTAAGCGCAATTCTGTGACGACTTTAATACTATTTAAACCTGCATTTTCAGCTAAGGTAGTTGGAATAACTTCCAAAGCTTCCGCAAATTCTTGCCAAATGAATGATTCTACACCTTCCATACTACGAGCTTCTTTTGTCAATCTACGGGAAATTTCAATTTCTGGGGCACCACCACCTGCAATCAAACCTCTCTCTTTAACTAAACAACGAATAACACATAGTGCATCATGTAATGAACGTTCTGTTTCATCCAAGATCATGTTGTTAGCACCACGAACTATGACTGATACGGTTGGTTTAGCATTGCTGCCTTTAATACCTGTTAATCTGACAATCTTAGAACCGTCACTGTCTATTTCTTCAACCAAATCAGCGGAACCCAATCTATCTTCGGTAAATAATTCAATATCAGCAATTGGTTTACAACCTAAACTTTTTGATAAAAATTCAACTTCTTCTCTTTCGATATCTTTTACAACCATAATACCTAACTTGGATAAGAAATGTAAAGCTAATTCATTGACAGCATCTCTTAAAATGGATTTTTGAATTAATAAAACATTACATTTAGATTTTTTAATCTTTTTACAAATATTTAATAAATATGCTCTTTCTTCTTTTAAAATTTTATCCATTTGTCTATAATCATTAACAACAATGTTGTTTTCAGTGTCGGGTTTTGGTGGAGATATTTGGAATTGAATTAAACCAATCTTAGCTTTTTCTTTTCTGGTCGGACCACCGGCAGATTTAACGGCAACTTGAGTCAATACAACACCATCAACCATTTCCGTATCATCAATAGTACCACCAACTTTTTTGATCAAACGAATATCATTTAGGTCAACAGTCTTGGAGTTTTCATCGCAAATGCTCAACACAGCATCAACAGTTAGTGGTGCTAAAAATGAAGAGTATTGGGAAACGATCTTTGAACTTAGGGAAGTAGATGCGGCACGGATTAAATCATCTCTATCACTTAAAGTAATTTTATGACACATTTCTAGTAAAATTTCTACAGATCTTTTGGCTGCTCTTTGAAATGATTCAGCTATGATAGTTGGATGAATACCTTTAGTTAATAATCTATCTGCAGCACCTAATAAGGCACCGGTAAGAATGACAACGGATGTAGTACCATCACCAGCTTCAGCGTCTTGAGCAGCGGAAACTTCCACTAACATCTTAGCTACGGGATGTAAAATGGCCATTTGTTTTAATATAGTATGACCATCGTTGGAAATTATGACTTCACCACGAGAGGTTTTAATCATTTTGTCCATACCCTTTGGTCCTAAAGATGTACGAATGGCATCTGCTACCGCACGGGCAGCAATAATGTTGGCTTTACGGACTTCTTGTGGCTTTTCCTTATTCTTGAAGGTAGCATTGGATGGCATTGGAGCCACAGCAGCTTTTGACATGATTACGGATGTTTTACACAGCACTAAGAAATAACCAAACCTGTTAATGCAACCGTTGCACAGCACATTGCACTGTTTTTTCACCTTATGAAAGTGGTGGCAAAACAAAAACTTGACATGAAATTTTTTGTTTCGTGATGTGTGACAAAAAGCGATGTGTGACAGCAAACAAAACTACGCCAAACAGTTCTTTAATGGTGTGCAACAATGGAAGAGTAACTCAAGAGCAATATTTGTGGGTGAGAATTGAATTAGTATGAAAAGCACTGGAACTTGAGAAGATCTAGTTTTTATTTGTGCATAAGAAGTGTGCACCCATGCACCACACACTTCTCTGGGTCTTGTCTTATCAAAGTGGAGTTTCGATGATTTATCATTGTACAAAATTTAAGATAATTGTATTCTCGAGGTTTTAAAGCTAAAGTTTTAGGATTTTTTTTTACTAAAATATCGTGTTTTTGAACAAGAATATCATCGAAACAGTAAGCAATGTCAACGGTTACAAAACCAAACGTCTTAGTCATAGGTGCAGGTGGTGTTGGTGTTATTACTGCGCTATCATTACAAACTCGTGGAGAAAGTCATGTTTCTTTGGTTGTGAGATCAGACTACGATCACGTCCAGAACAATGGCTATTTAATCAATTCCTGTGACTATGGTGATTTAACAAACTGGTCACCACACTTCATTTGGAGAGACGTGGAAGAAGCTGGTAAATCCGGGATTTTCTTTAAGTACATTGTTGTTACTACTAAAAACGTCCCTGATGGACCTGTTCATTCAAGAGTTCCAAATATTTTGAAGCCAATATTGGAAGCAAATTCGAATTTAGATAAAACTAAGCAAACGAATATTTTGTTGGTACAGAACGGTATTGATATTGAAAATGACGTACTTGCTGCATTTGATCAGAAGAAATATAACTATAATCTATTATCTGGTATTCAATTCATTGGTTCTACCAAAGTCGGAAAAGGCCACGTCAAACAAATAGGAAAAGATCGTTTATTCGTGGGGTCTTTTCAACCAGATAACAATGATGCTATCAATGCAGCTAAGGAATACATTAAACTCTATAGCAACACTGGGAAAAATCTAGTGGAATATGATGAACATGTTCGTTATTCTAGGTGGAAAAAACTGTTATACAATGCAGCAATCAATACCACAACAGCGTTAGTGGGTCTTGACGTTCCACGTTCTCTACAATTCGGTACTGGGAAAAAGAGTACCGAATTTGAATTATATAGACCTGCAATGAGGGAAATTATTGCCATAGCGGCCACAGAAGGAATATCCCTCAATGATGAATTCATCGATTTTTTTATAGATATATCTCGTAACTTAATGTTTAAGCCGTCAATGTGCGTTGATGCTGAAAAAGGTCAATTAATGGAATTGGAAATAATTCTAGGAAACCCAATAAGAATTGCAAAAAAAAACAGGGTGTGCACTCCTATTTTGTCTACATTATACAACCTATTAATCTTGAAACAGTGCGACTTGAAAGAAAAATTGGGCCTGTTGAAGTTTGATGAAGCCACTGTAAGTTTAGTAGACCAAGAATAGTATCATTACATTTTAAATTATCTTACTTAAATATATATTTTTTATCATTGTCAAAACAGATATATTCAAGCTATTTTATTTCAATATAAATATACTCTTTGTTAAAGGTAAGCAATTAAGAGTGCACCTTACAACTACTCTGTGTTTTGTATTCTTGAAAAATATAAGGTTTTCCTTTCCGAAGCTTGGAAAATTTCGTAATCACTGTCTTTTTAATGGGAATTTATTTAAAATAAGGCTGCTAAAAACATTAAAAAAAAAAACCGTAATGTTCTCAATTGATTTAAATGAAAACTCGAACTATTTCTTTTTTCTTCTTCACTTTTTAAGTTTGGATAGAACTTGACTAAAAGTATAATCAAGCCTTTACAGATAGGCATTAAACATATAATTAATAAAACAGTGGAATATCGCTATTGAAGATAAGCAGCACCTTAGTACAATATATATATATTAGTTTAACTTTGGAAAAATGGAACTGCTACAAAAATTTGAGCTTAATAATGAAAAAGCCAAATCAACTGCGTTGCATCCAATAAGGCCATTAGTTTTAATGGCATGTTTTTCGTCTACCATACAGCTCTGGGATTATAGAATGAAAACTCTTTTGAATATTTATGAAGGTCATGAAGGTCCGATAAGATGCCTTCACTTCCATCCTTCAAAACCATTATTTTGTTCCGCAGGCGATGATTGTACAATTAAAGTATGGTCACTAAATTCACAAAAATGTTTGTTTACACTAACGGGACATATGGATTATGTACGATCTGTATATTTCCATAATGAATTACCTTGGATTATTTCGGCATCTGATGACCAAAGTATAAGGATTTGGAACTGGCAAAATAGGAAAGAAATTGCTTGTTTGATGGGCCATGCTGATTTTGTCATGTGCGCTCAGTTTCATCCTAGAGATGATTTGGTGGTTTCTGCATCATTGGATAAATGTGTCAAAGTCTGGGATATATCAACCATAAGGAAGAATTATTATTCTGTGCAGTTTTCTGAAAAGAGTAGTCAACTTAAAAATGATTTATTGGACGGAATATTAAGCGATGCTCCTATCAAATATTCATTTGAATCGCACAATGAAGGAGTTAATTGGGCCTCTTTTCATAGCAAACTTCCTTGCATTGTTTCCGGAAGTGATGATCACAAAATCAAAGTTTGGAGAATGGAATCCCAAGGGTTCTCAGAACTGAGAACTTTGGAAGGTCATGAAAATAACGTTACTTGCGTAGCTTTCCATCCATTTTTGGACTTGATCTTATCAACAAGTGAAGATAAAACATTAAGAGTATGGGATTTAAAAACCGGGGAATTATTAAAAACATTTAAACTTTCAAATCATAGGATTTGGTCCATTACAATACATCCCCAAGTTAATTTATTCAGTATTGCGCATGATGCTGGTAGTATTGTTTTTAAATTGAATCATGAAAGACCATGTATGACAAATTGTGATGAAAACTTAATTTTTATAAATAAAGAAAAACAAGTGCAGTTATATGATTATACAAACGAAATGATTTCTTTACCTTATTTGAGCTTGAAAAAGTTTGAAGATCCATGGATTACTTTTGAAAATATTTCTTTTAGCTTAAATTCACGATCGCTAATAATAAATAAGAAAAACAATAAATTCATTATATTAGAGTTGCCTAAAGTTGCAACGGGTGCCGTGAAACCAACTTCTTTCATTGAGGGGAAGGGTGAATTTGCAACTCTTATTTTTCAAAATCGATTTATAAGTTACGATCGTAATACAAATTCTTTAGATGTTCGTACTATCGATAATAATATTATAAGAACTATAAAATTAGACCGAACACTATGCGGGTTACGTAGTTTTGGTACTGATGTGGTTCTGTTGATTTATAAAAAAAATATATCATTGTTTGACATTTCAAAAAATAAAGTTTTAGGTGACATTGATGTAAGCTTTATCAAGCATATACTTTGGTCCTCTGACAAAAAATACGTGGCATTTATAAGCAAAGACCGTATTACTTTTGCAGATAAAAACCTCCACTTTGTTAGTTTAACTGATGAAACAGTGAAAATTAAAAGTGCAGCTTGGAATAAAAACAATGTTCTAATTTATTCGACAAGTAATCACATCAAATATTGCCTACTAAATGGAGAAAGTGGTATTTTAAGGGCGATAGATACAATTATATACATAACCAAGGTAAAAGATAACAAAGTCTTTTCATTAACAAGACATGATGACGTTGAAATAATAACAATAGACCCCACCGTTTATGAATTTAAAAGGTCCTTGATAAATAAAAATTATGAAAAGGCTTTTCATATAATTAAAAACTCTTCACTTGTGGGGGAATATGTTATATCTTATTTGGAGAAATCAGGTTATCCGGAAATTGCCTTAAATTTTGTTGATGATGCAAATATTCGTTTTCATTTGGCTTTGCAATCTGATAACATTGAATTGGCAAAAGAAGAAGCAAACGTTTTAAAAGATGATGAAACCTGGGATCTTTTGAGTAAGGAAGCGATTTTACAAGGAAATACTAAAATTGCAGAAAATATATATCAAAATCAAAATGCGTTTGATAAGCTTTCGTTTTTATATCTAATTAAAGGAAATGTGGAAAGGCTTTTGAAGATGGAGAAGATAGCAAACGTCCGTGGGAATGTTTCAAGTATAATGTTAAACTCGATTTATAATCATAATTTAGATGAACGTGCTAATATGTTTTTCAAATTAGGATCAGATGCGTTAACATATGCTTCTGCCAAGACAACTAATAATATTGAACTAATGAAAAAATCTTTAGAAAAAGTTGGAATTCAAGAAAGTTCGGTTGTTCTACCTGAGTTTTGTGAAAAATTTGCATTGTTAAAAAAACCAAAAATTGTTTGTTCTTTCGATAATTGGCCTTTAAAAGAAAAGAAAATTTCAAATTTCGAAAAAGGTTTTAAATCTGAAGATTCTATGAATGATGAATAGCAGCATTAAAGGGAAAATTATAAATTAAATTATAAATTAAATTATAAGACATAAAACCGTCATCCAAAATTTTGAAAAGTTCCTATCCTTCTTTATTATATTTTTAAAAAAAAAAAGCATTAATTAAAAATTATTTATTGCATAAACTCAAATAATAAAAAATACTTAAAATTTTCTATCAAGATGACGATGTATTTGTTGCTTATTTCAAAAGATTTTTACATTAACACTCAAGACGCTGCACTTTTTCTTGATGGTGGCGGCAAAGGCGGAAAATGTTTAGCTTTTTTTTTATCGAGTGATTCAACGGATGCATTTGTACAAACTTTAGATAAATCTTTATCATTTAAATTGTTATTAATGAATGAAATACCTGTGACACTAATACTTGAGGCTCTGCTGGTGTGAGTACTTGAGTTTTCACTACTGTTGGAAGTACGTAACCATTCAACTTGATTAAGACATTTAAATGCTAACTTTACCGTTGTCTTATGTTCATTAGAAATGGTATCAGTTGGGCATATATTATCAAGTGAAGATAAATATTGTAAAAGAACTATCAAATCATCTCTTCTATAATGAGTCTTTGAAAGTTCAGTGTTTTGTAATAATGGTATTAAAACATGTAAAAATGTATTTCGTAGAACTTCTTCATTTCCTGAAATATTTTGCAATTCTCTAATCAACACGTCAACAAACACATTTAAATCATTTAGATAAAAAAAATTCATGGAGACATTATCTTCCTTTGCTGTTAATATTAAGTAAAGTATTTTGCACATCATTATTTGTAATGAAGCATCTTTTAATCTATTAAATTTTAATAATAATAATTCGACAAAACTTTTTGAAAAAGATGTATTTAATAAATATTTTAGAACTTTATTTTGTAAATTATATTCTTTCTCAAACATCATATATTGTTCGTTTAAAGCTAGTAGTAATTTAAATTCTGAATTGCTAAATAAATCAGAAGTGGTATCTGATCTGATGGTACTCATTAAAAAATGAACGAAAAAATCATCAACTAATTGAACATTTGATATAGAACATTTACAATACTTGAACATTTGAAATAATAAATCCAATAAGACAGTGGAAATTTGTTTCATGTCATCTATAATAATTAAATCTAAATCAGTTAAAGTTTCTGAATTAGTTAAATCATTGTTTAAGGAAACGATATCTGTACTATATTTATTCAAATAAGCAAATGTTGTATATAAAGTATTGTAAAATACAGTAAAACCTTGAAATTCAATCATTATTTCCAATGAGTTTAAATTTTTTTTAGCTTCAAATAATAAAATGTATGTTATTAAAAATTTCATATTCATTTCTAATAATTCTATATTTAATAATGATAAAAGTTTACTTATACAAAAATTTTTATTATCTTTGAATAATTTTGATTCTGTCAAAAATAATGCCATTCTGTATAAATCTGTATCCTTAACGATATAGTCCTTGTAACAATCTGTTGAAAATTTCAAATATTTGACAAGGGATGCATTAACAATTGTTGAAGATATAGAACCATTAGAATTATTATCTTCTGGGATCATAAGTATATCTTCCATAGAATTCCAGAATTGGTTAGTTTCATCTTTTGAATGTTTCGTTTCAATATCTTGTGAGGATGGATCTAAAATCATATGATAATATCATAAATATTTTAATGCAAAAAAAGAAAAAAAGAAAAGAAAAAGGAATGTTTAAATATAATTTCGAATCAGTTTTCTAAAATTTAAAAAATTTTTTTCAGTAATATTTAATTTTAGTACCAATACTTTTTCCTTAAATAATTATATAGGGTGCATGTTATTAAAATTCCGATACATATTCAATAATTTGTTTGTTTATTTATTTTTTTTTATTTATTCTTTTTTATTTTTAGCCTTTTTTTTTTATTTCGGACTGGTTTGCTGTGTCTAAGAAATTTGAACAATGTAAAAAAAAAACCACCCGCCTGATGTTTGTTGTGTAATGTAATGAATATCAAATTGACAAAACAAAAATGAAACATTTTCCAAATATTGATTTGTATTCTTTATTGAAGGATACTTAAAAAAAAGGTAAATAAAATTTCGAGATAGTTGTATTTTTATTTTTTTTTTGTATTCTATCTATTTATTTAAATATTTATTTAGCCTTTAAACCGTGCATGATTTCTTCTTTAGTAATTAAATGACCAATGGTTTCAATATGATCCAACAGTTCATCTACATTTCTAGACCAGTCGTTTAATAACTCACTGGAGTTTTTTGGTTTTTCGAAATTAACAATTTTAGCTGGCCTGTTAACTTTTGCGTAAATGATGCCTTGATTAACCAAGTTACTAATGTATGTTTCAGTTTCTGATTCTGATAAATCCAATAATTCATTTAATCTAGAAAGTGTAATTCTTGAATAATATTCGGAGATAACTCTTAAATTATGTTCGATGACTCTTTTTTGTAATTCTTTCCAGTGTTCTTTATGATCTTTACCAAAAGCTAGATCATCTTGATCAAGTATTGGTTCGTAAGTTTTTTTAACAATTGGCCATCTCATTAATTCTTTAGTGGTAAAAATTTTAACTAATGATTCTTGAGTTTCTAGTTTTTTCAAATTGTTATCAAGTTGAATTTTATGAATTAAATCATTTTGTAAATTACCATATGGAGATAAAACAAGGAAGTAAACTATATGACATAAAGCTGATTTCCATTTATTTTCATCTTTCTTGATGCAATCAGTTGAATATATTTCTTGGAAATATTGTGCAACTTCCAAATATTCTTTCTTATGTAAACCAATTTTTATTAATAGATTGTAGTATTCAAGTTTTAAAGATTCGTATTTATCATTTTTAAAAGTTTTTTTTAAAATTTTTCTAGATAAAACAGTTGCTTGAGGAAAATCACCTTTTAATATACTTAATTCCATTTGTTCCAAGATAAATTCGATTTTTTCAAACATTTCCATGGATCCGTAAGTTTCAACTTGTAATTCACATAATATATCACAAGCGTCACTAATTTTACCTTGATCCTTCTTAATGTGGCATAAATCTCTAGTGACTCTAGCTCTTTCAACTTCGACGAATATTTTATTTTCTGTGACAGTTCTAATAGTTTCAATTGCTTTGATTCTGGTTTGCAAATCAATATTATTGTTATCTTTCAAGTGCTCCATTACCCTTTGAATCATATATTGGATAGACAATTTTAATTGACCATGTTTTTTAGCTAATAGAACCAACTGTTCTTCCAATTCATTCCATTTACCTTTATTAACTAATAGGTCTACAATTTTGGCAAGAACCTCCTTAGAAGAAGCTAAATCGGCTGCTTGTCTGGTCTTTTTCTCTAGGAGAGCTAACTGATCCAAGGCAGCGGCATAATCGTTCTGCGCTAGACTTTCAATCTTAGGGAACTCCTCTTTCAAAATTTGTGAATAATCCTTTTCTGCTTTTAATGGTGCGTCTCTAGACATAACTAACTGTGTGTGTGTGTATCTCGTAATGCTTGTATAGATCTTGCAATATATCCAGTTTTAAAAAGTCCAAACCAATGCCCAAATAGTGGTATTTGAAGTTAATTAATGTTTGCTAACTTGAACAGCGTATGTATTGCCATTGTTTTTTTGCCACCGTTAAAGAAAAACGAACTGCAACGGAAACGCAAACGCAACAGCATGAAAACCCGCCGTGGTATAAAAACAGTTAAAACAGCCGGAACAGCAACACGCAACACGCAACAGCTGCCCGTCAAATGGCAGCTGCAGTTGCAGTTGCAGTATTTGAAATCCAATTCTTACTACAATGTCAAGCAATGGTTTGTTTTAGCTGGAGCAACCCCTGTGACTTGTGTTGGTTTTTTGTCTTGGTATCTGTAGGTGCACATCACTCTGCACGACGCTCTGAAATTTTCAGAAATGAAAAAATTTCAACTTGCGATGAGCTGAAAAATGTATTTAAAGATTGCAAAGAGGAAAGCTCATTTTAAAACGTAACAAATGTTTCATAGGAAAGCTACACACTTGTACCTAGAACGAACTATACTTAAACTATGGGTACTTCACAGCTTAAAAAACTAAAAGCAACCCTGAAGGCTCATGGCCTCACGGGACAAACTAACGTAAAGAAGAATAAGAAGAATACCAAAAGACAAGCCAAGGAATATGACCGTGAAGAAAAACAAAAAACTATTAGCAAGATTAGAGAGCAGTTTAACCCGTTTGAAGTTAAAACTTCCAAGAATAAAAGAAACGATTCCAGTAAGGTTACATCAACTGATAATAAATTAGCCGTCGGTAAGCCAGGTATCTCGAAACAAGTAGGTGAAGAACAAAGATTACGTGCTTACGAAGCTAAAAAATTGCTTAAAAATAGAAGAGGTGGGGTTCTCGATAAACGTTTTGGTGAAAGAGATAAAAATATGACCGAAGAAGAAAAAATGTTGGAACGTTTCACTAGAGAAAGACAAAGTCAATCGAAAAATAAGAAAAATCTATTTAATCTTGATGATGATGAAAATGATGGTATCTATGGAGATCAAGATATGTTCGGTATGAAATTAACTCATGGTGGTAACTCACTAAATGATCTAGAGTATGAAGAAAATGATAATGACAATTTATTATCTTCAATCAAGAGAGGGCGTTATGATGATGAAGAAGCTGAAGATGGTTCAGCCTTGGGTGGTAGCTCTCTTCCTCCAAGAAAAAAGACTAAAGCAGAAGTTATGAAAGAAGTTATTGCTAAATCTAAATTTCATAAACATGAAAGACAAAAAGCTCAAATGAAATTAGAAGATGAAATCGATGATCTTGACGAAGATTTTGATGACGTTATGGCCGAATTGATGACAACTCAACCAAAGAAGAAATCTTTTGAACCTAAAGAAAAATTAGACTTAGAATATGATACAAAAGTTAGAGAATTAAACTTGGAAAAAAGAGCTGTACCATCAGAAAGAACTAAAACGGAACAAGAGTTACAAGAAGAAGCTGAAGAAAAGAAAAAGAAACTGGAACAACAAAGATTAGACCGTATGAACGGTATGATCGACATCGAAGATGGTGAAGAACGTGGTGTTGAAGATTTAGATGACGGATTTTGGTCTAATGATTCTGATGAAGAAAATCAAGGAGAAGAATTAGCTGATTCTGATGATGATATCAAATTTGCTGAAAATGATGATGATGACACTTTAAACGAAAATGATCATAAAATAAGAAAACCTAAACCAATAACATGCCCTTCTAATCATGAAGAATTTTTAAACCTATTAGAACAATATGCGTTAATTGATCATCCAAAAGTTGTCAGAAAAATTATTAAATCTTATCAACCCAAACTAGCTGAAGGTAATAAAGAAAAATTAGGCAAATTTACTGGTGTACTTCTAAGACATATTTTATATTTGTCCACTCAAGATTACAAAGAATTTTTATTAGATTTTGAATCAGTTCAAAATACTTTAATAGGAATTTTGAAAACTCTATCTGAAAAATATAATAGATCACTTTCTGATGAATGTAGAACAATTATCACTGAAATTCAAGAAAGATTTAAATTGCAACATTTTCATGGGCTTTCAAATTATGAATTAGTATTTTTCATAATTGTAGGAACCATTTTTTCCACATCTGATGAATATCATTTGGTTGCCACACCATGTGTCATTCTAATTAGTGAATTTTTGGAACAAATTAGATTTAGTTCTTTACAAAGATTAGCATATGGGGCAGTATTAGCCAACATATCTTTAAAATATCAAAGAATCTCAAAACGGTTTGTTCCAGAATTGATTTATTTTTTTGAAAAATGTTTAGCAACTCTCTTAGGTACCGACAAAAACGTCCAATTCAGATTAGACTCTGATAAACTTGCTCTTCCTACAAATTTAGTGCTTACTGGAAAGGAAAGAAACCAAATTAAACTTCATGATGTATTTTCTAATAATGAGTCTTTATCATCCGAATTTCATGTTTCAATTTTATTAAACGTTTTCTCTACATTAGACCATGCCATTTCCAACATTTGGAAGGATTTGTCGGCTTTCAGAGAAATTATTTCACCAATTAAATCTCTGTTGAAAGAATATGTTAATAGGTATTCATCAATGAAAACTCCAAAACAGCTCCTTGAAAAATTAGAAAGACTAGAAAAATTTAATGAGCATATTCCATTAACATTACAAGATCATAAACCTATGGCTATTCCATCTCACGCTCCTAAATATGAAGAAAACTTCAACCCAGATAAGAAATCATATGATCCTGATAGAACAAGAAATGAAATCAACAAGATGAAGGCACAATTGAAGAAAGAACGGAAGTTCACTATGAAGGAAATTCGTAAAGATACCAAATTTGAATCAAGACAAAGAATTGATGAAAAGAAGAAAGAAGCAGATGCTTATCACTCCCAAATGGCACGTATTTATAACACCATTGCAACAGAAGAAGGTACTGAAAAAAATAAATATGAGAGAGAGAAAAGACTTCGTAGTAGTAAAAAATAAAAAAAAATAAATTTACAATGCATATAGAATCATTTTTGTATATTAATTTTAAATGTAAAACTAATTTTTAAAATTTATATTTTTTTCAGAAATTTTTATATTTAAAAAAGATAATTAAAAAAAAAAAAAAAAAAAAAAAAGAAACTAAAAATTTTTATCTGCCAACATCTGATTTTTTATAAAAATCTTTAACCATATTTAAAACACCCCCAGAATTTAGATATTCATTATTATCTTTATTCATTAGCTTCCTATCATATATCGCTGATGAATCAATAAAAGACTCTTTTAAATCACCATTAATCGAAAAATTATTATTTTTCTTTCCATTATTCTTGTTGTTCTTCCCACCAATGGCAAACAATTCCGGTCGTTGTCCTGGTTGAAATTGTTTCTTCCATGAGTAATTGTCTTTTAAAACTATTGGCCCTTCTGTTTTATTGATTTTTCTTCCAGGAAGTTGGTATTTTCCTGTAATATTTTCGTTGTTTTCATAATCATCTATAAAATATAAGTATGATTGCATCATTTTATGGGTAGCAGCATGTGTGTCGCTATCCACATCCTCATCGCTAGAGTAAGTATTACTTTCACTAGATGGAACTTTCTTCGATTTATTCCTCCTTCTTTCATTACTTTTTGCTGTGTTTATTTGGAGTTTTCCATTTTCAACCTCAAACATTGCATATTTGCAAACATATCCTAACCCATCTACGTAAATCGAGCTTTCTCTAAAAAAATCTACAATATTACCAGCAGATTTTGGCAAGGAAAACCATAAAATAAAAGGAGTCATTATCATGCTTGCTAATTCTTTTAATAGAATAATTATTCTAAGGTTGTAAAGTTTACAGAACTCTTGTTTTACTTCTTCTGTATGATATTTACCATCCCACTCGTCAGGTAAATAATGAGTATATTGCGATAGTTCCTTTATAGTTTCAGATGGATCAAACACACTATACTCTTTTGCAATGGAATTTTTGCTAATAGTCCACACTGTACCAAATATTGTGATATAAAAAAGTACCGATTTATCTTTTGTAATTTCAAAATTCAAGAAATTTTCTGAGTCAAATATAGTTAAAAGAGCCAAAACTGCCACAAAAGATCCTGAAATAAAAGATACAAATTTCATAATTGCATTCATCTTTTCTTTTGGAAATTGATTCACATATACGTCTGCTAAATTCATACTTAATCCAATTCTTTTTTTAAAAATATGATAAAGTTCATTGTACTCCCTGAATTTCCACTCAGCAATTGGCGTATACTGACGCGCACTAATTGATCCTGGGGAAGTTTTATATTCATTAAAATATCTGAAAAAGTACAGCAAAAGAAAGTAAGAAACCAAAAATGGTGAAAGAATAATGTTTAAAAAGCCTGCTAACATAAAACGCTTTTGTAATTCCTCACGCACAATTTCTCTTTGAGAATCTTTCAAAAAACTTTGTTTAATAAAACCTGCATCATTAAATGCAAAACCAAAAATACAAAGATTAATATTCCATTCTAGAGTCTTGGTTAAAAAGCCAGTCTTGAAAGGAAAAAAACTCAAAGACAAATCAAGTATTCTATTATTATACATCGCAATAAGATAATTCTCTTTTCTCATTATCCTATTTGCAACATCGTGGGCATCTATTCTATTTTTGGCCTTTACTTCGACGACATTTGCAGTCAAAGCATTCTGATCTTTTAGAAACATTATTTGCCTAATAACGTTTTGCCAAGGCACTGTCTGTAACTCATCATCGGATATGTTCAACAGATAATTATAAAAATTGTGGATCTCTTTTAGATTCTTGTAATCAAAATAAAGTTGTGTAAGTTTTAAAAATATAAACGCATAAAATACCCAAAGTAGCACCTTGACAAACCCTGTAATATTTTTTGAATAACATTGCTTTATTGTGACATCGGAAAGCTTACTGCTACCCGGAAGTTTACTAAAATCAATACAATAACCAATATATGTCGAAATATAGACAACAAATATTAACGTTATTAAGTTTAGAATTTTTTCCAAAAATATACAATAGAAACCATTGCCAAGGTAATAATTGTAAACATCTTGAAGAAAAACATCTAAGTTTTCAACATTAGCCCATTTCCACAAAGCTAACTCTTTCGGACTTAATGCGCTTAATCGATTCGAAGGAGTTCTATTTAAAATGGATATATTTGGTAAAATATTTGGTCTTTTCAAATTATTTTGAAAATCTGTGTTCTTTTTGTAGTCAAATATAAAACTGTTTTGAATATCGTTTTTGGAGTTGGAAACATAATCACTGCTTTTTGTGCCATTATTGTACAATCCGTTCGAAGCTGTGAACAATTGTTTTTTTTGTTGTTTTTCTTTGTTCATTATCCTTTGAAATAGCAAGGATTGAGCTATATTATTTTTGGATTTTTCTTTTCTTTTTCTTTGACTTATTTCTTCATTTCCTGCAAACAGAGGCATGTCTTCCTCGTTTGCGTCATCTTCAGCATCCAAATCTGGGTCTTCATCTGAGGATAATTGACCAATTTTGGAAACATCTTGAAAACCATCAACAGTATTTGTTCTTTTTAAACGGCTCTCCTCAAATGGCCGCGAGAAATCAACTTCACTGAGTTCAGTACTATTTCGTGAATGATTATTAGAACTATTCCCTAAATTCTTACGATGGTCTTCCTCTGCATCGTCTGAACTAGTTTCTTGATCTGATTCAGGAACTCTTCCTTCACGATCTTCTGCCAAATCCGAATTGCTAAATTTTGTAAATGGAGCTTGAGTAGAGTTTTCCATGTCTTGCTTTAACAAGGGATAATTGCTCAACTCCTCACCATGCATTGAAGGGCTTACATTATCGGACTGCAAACCGAAAATACGTGATAAAAAAGTATTTCTTCCATCATTGGGTAATTTATTTTCACTTTTATTCATGACTCAATAACACCAAGGCTTTTAAGCTAAAATCTTACAGACTATTGTTGCTTAATATAATAATGTTTATTTTTTTGTACCTTATTTTTTTTTATCTGATTTGGATCATTCTTAAACAATGCGCATCATAAAAATTAAATGGCACAGTATAATTAATAATTAAGAAACATTAAGCAAAAATTCCAGTGAAGCTTCTTCAAAAAGCACCAAGGATTTACTTGTTTTAAAATGTATCGTAATACACGAACCAACTCAATTTGCATTGACTGCCCCGGTTTAAAACAAGACAGTTATTTAATATGTCTTAGACTTGAATGAAAATAAATATACACAAATTTTGTTCTATACATTTAATTGTCTAATATGTATCTATATGCTTTTTATATTGCTGCGTTCATCTAAAAGTGTTTTTAAAAATGACGGTCATTAATCAAAATCTTGGTGTGGCAACCACTTTACTTTCTACTCTTCCAAGAAGTTCAACGGCGGATGCATCTTCATCTTCATTAAGTGCTACTAAATCTTGTAAGAAAGTAGATTCCGAGCCGTTGCTAACATCCAAAATGACGTTACCAATTTTTAATGTAACCTTACCCGATTTGTGAACTCTAATAGAACCAACGTTCCCAACCAATTGATCATTTGGAATCACATCTTTATTTTTTGATTTTGACTTCGACTTTGGTTTTAATTTTGATTTTGCTTTCAATTCTTTTTTTGGTTTTGCTTCATCAACTTCCTCTTTCAATTTTACTTCATTTTCAGAATCTTCAACAATAGGAACATCTTCGGGATTTTCAGACTTGGTTACAATTTCTTCAAAGGACGGTAATTGAGCAGGTAGTTGAAACATCACAAATCTACTAGGTTTGTTGTTAATTCGTTGAAGTTTTTTTATTATATGCGAATAATCGTGAGAAAGTTGTGATAATTCCGCTTTCATTTCTGCTTCATCAATAGAATGAAATTCCTGACTTAGCTTTAGATCGTTCATTTTATTTTGCAAATCTTCTTCCTTTTGCTTCAATATATCATTCAAATTTACAGGGGCATTTTCAATTGGTTCTGCTTTTATTTGTGGCATACCTGGTGTTGGTTCACGTGTAGGCGTCTCAGTCATTGATTCTTCTATCTCTACCTTTACTGTTTCTACGTCTTCGTGTCTAATACGTAATGGTCTGACAGGAAACAACTGTTCAATTCTTTTCCTTTGAATTTCATCATCATCCATTTCAGTATCACTATAATTATCATCGCTATCAATTTTTTCAGCAGTAATTGTCTTTGCAGTATATTCTCTGCCCATATTAAATTTCGATTTTACTTTAGAATCACTTTCTCTATCGTCTTCATCCGACTCATCGGCATCATTTTCAATATTTTGTAGACCCTTTTGAACCAAAGAGGAACCTCCCCCACCTTCCATCTTAACAAAACCTCTTCTCAAATCACCTCTACTACTATCAACAAAATTACCAGCGGCCAATGGACCCGAGGTAATCACGTGCGTATTGTTCAAATATCTTGGAACTCTTTTTTGTTGATTATTACCTGGTTTCTTAAAATTTTTCTTTTTATCAAATTTGGGTTTTTCTGATTCACCAGCTTTAACTTTTGGTGCTGATGCATCTCTTTCTTCTTTAGATCTTCTGGCAACTGCTTTTGGTTTAAACTTCAACGATGGCTTCCCAGCTGATGAATCTCTCAAAGATGGTAAACGTCCAGAACTCATTATATATGTATTTTTTATTGGTTCTTTTCTTTTCGAATATTAATTTTGGCCTTTTAACTATTGCACCAACAAATCATTAATGCCTTTTTTCTTTATTATTTGCATTATTTTTTTTGGAAAAATTTTTTTTTTCACAACAGAACCCTAAGATTAGGCAATGCGAAAAATTTTATAAAATTGAAAATGAAAGAGAAGCTCATCACTTACCTTACTTGTGGTAAAACAAAATTTTTACACTAGATCGTAACTAAAAATAATTAAATCAACTTCATAAGGTTAACCAAATATGGCTAAGGGAAGTAATGCTGATTCAACTAATCCGTATGGATTAAATGAAGTAGACGATTTTGCCGAAAAGAGAGAGAGAATTCTTTTGGAAAATTCTTCTTTAAACAACAATAGAAGACAAGAAGAAGATTTGCTTGATGATGACGAAGAAGAAGAAGTTTTTAGCATGAGCGGCGAATCTGATTCTGAAGTAGAGGATGAGGATGAGGAAGAGGAACAAGAATTAGACGGAGAAAAGGCATATAGAGAAGTCTTTGGTAGAAAGTTAGATGTTGATCACCCTGTTGAAAAAGAAGCGGAAGGTGGAATGCTGGATAATGAAAATGCTTGGGGCTCTACTAAAAATGAATACTATGGTGCTGACGACTTAGATGATGAAGAAACTGCTAAAGAAATTGAAAAAGAAGCTCTTCGTCAACAAAAAAAACATTTACAAGAGTTGAACATGGAAGATTATCTTGATGACGATGCTGAGCAAGAATGGGTTAAAAATGCGAAAGAGTTTGATGTGTCTGAGTTTCAAAACTCAACTAAACAAGCAGAGACATCCGTTTCCATCAAGGACATTTTAACGATGGACACTGATGCCAAAAAGGATTATTTAAAGACTTTATTTCCAGAATATATGCCACTTTGTAAAGAGTTAGCACAATTATCAACTGTTTTAGAAGAACTAAAGTTGAAAGAAGAATCCGAATATAAAAAATTAAAAATTATGGCACTTTCTTCTTATCTCGGTACAATATCATCTTATTTTGGTATCCTCTTACATGAATTGCATAACAACGAAGACTTTTCATCAATGAAAGACCATCCTGTTATGGAAGCAATTTTAACTTCGAAGGAAGTGTGGAGACAAGCTAGTGAATTACCAGAAGATTTTGAAACTGAACAAACTCAAGAAGACTTCATTGCTAATGAAGATGAAAACTTGGAAGAGTTAGATCAAGATATGCTACAAAACATTTCAGATAACGAGTCTTCCACCGAACAAGAAGTTAAAACCAAGGACGATCAAAATAGCAATGAAGAAGAAGAAGAAGAGGAAAGCGAAGAAGAAGATGTTGATTTGGAAGATTTCGAAGAATATGTGGTTCAATCTCGTATTAATAAATCTGACAAAGATATTAAAAGTAATACAGAAGAAGAAGAAGAAGAAGAAGAAGAAGAAGAAGAAGAAGCAGATGATTTCTTGGAATCTGAGATGGCTGATGTCGATGCTCAAGACAAAAAGGCTCGTAGAAAAACATTACGTTTCTATACTTCCAAAATTGATCAACAGGAAAATAAAAAGTCTGACAAGTTCACTGGTGATGATGACATACCTTACAAGGAAAGACTATATGAAAGACAACAGAGATTACTTGAAGAAGCTCGTAAGCGTGGATTACATGATAATAAGGCAGCTGATCTAGATGAAAATGACTATAATTCAGATGATGCTACCGCTGCAAAGACTATAAATGATGAAAGTACTGCTGACTACTATAATCAAATTCAAAAGAATAGGGAACAAAGAAAGGATGCCCGTATGAAAGCTCATAAGGTTGCAGTGATAGCTGCAAGAGAAGATAAATTAGCTGAAGCAGCAGAAGAAATTGGTGAAGATGGTAAACGTGCTATCAATTACCAAATATTAAAGAATAAGGGGTTGACACCAAAGAGAAAGAAGGACAACAGAAATTCTCGTGTCAAGAAGAGAAAGAAGTACGAAAAAGCTCAAAAGAAACTCAAATCTGTTCGTGCAGTATATTCCGGTGGCCAATCTGGTGTATATGAGGGTGAAAAGACTGGTATTAAGAAGAATTTGATAAAATCTGTTAAGTTCAGAAATTAGTACGCATGAATATTATGGTGGTTTCAATATATATAGTATATATAAATCAATAGATATATTAAAAAAAAAAAGATGTATAATAGATTGATTATTATTTTTTGTGTGGTTCCAAAATCGATATTTATTTTTTCGGCGCTAAAATTTTAGATCAGGAGCAGCTTTTGGGGTGGCCGATTCTAATATCTGTTCAAGTTTTGCTTTTAAATCATTACTGGTCATGCTGCTTTCTAACTCTAAGTCCCAAGAAAGAAAGGCTTTTGTAATCTCTTGATTTTTTTGAAAGGTATTTAATTCTTTATCGGTGAATTTTCCACAAGCTTCTACAATATCTTCTCCTTTGCTCAACAAATTTGATATTTCTGTGGCTCGTGCTATTATTTCTTTTTTAACACCACATATTTTGGCACAAAAAATTCCATAAGAATTCCAAGATATTCCTTGACTCACTTTGTATAGAAATGTAATTCCTGAGTTTTCTTTTATCAATGACATATTTGATAAATTTTCAGCTTCATTCAGCATTACTTGTGTTTGATAAAAATTTACTCCAGCAATTTTCTGTGTTAATACATCATCTAAAAACAGCTCATGAAAGTGAGTACAACATATAGCTCTAGGTGCCTTAATATTATTGGATAATGTCTTTACAATTGCGCCAAACAATGATGGTCCATCAATTACATCCGTCCCCTTCCCGAATTCATCAATTAATAAAAGACTTCTTTCTGTCATCAATGATAAACATTTTGACATTTGACGTGAATCTAACTCAAATGTACTCTGCATTTTCACTAAACTTTCTTGCGTTCGAATTCTCGATAAAAATTTGTCGACGATACCGATTTTTGCATATTCTGCTGGTACAAAACAACCTATTTGAGCCAAATATATTATTGTCCCAATTTGCGTAAGAAAAACAGTTTTTCCTGAAGCATTTGCACCGGTAAGTATTGTAATTCTTTCATTATTTTTGATCCAATTTTCATCATTAAAAAAACCACCATACATTTTAAAGGAATTAGGAATGTAATAATTAACCATTGTTTCATGCAGAATATGCCGTCCATTTTTAATATCTATTATTGATTCATGCTCTAATAGCTTTGGCTCAATCAATGCGTGGTTTTTAGATACAAATGCAAATGATGAAAGCACATCCAATTCTGCTATCAATTGCTGATAGTTTTTGAGAATATTTTCGTAATTAAAAACATGTTCTTGAAGTAAATACAAAATTTCAATCTGAAGATCTGAAATTAAGCCATATATATCCCCATACTCATTATCTAAATTTTTTACTTCGGCATTTTTATAATATATGGTGGTATCTGTCCTGAAAACTTCTTCCCATTCTAAGTCAAGTGTGGAAAATTCAATATTAACAAAGTCGCTATCAAGCGTAACCAAGTAACCGAGTTCAGGTATATACACGGCACTCACTACATTTTTTTTTGTGATTTTGAAATTTCTGCATTTGCTTTTCAGTTGAGAAAATAGAATATTTTCGGCTTCAATGGCCACCTCTTTTAACGTTTCTTCCAAATTATTGTAAACATCTTTGCACTCATCAAGTCTTTCGTCCACTCCTTCTTTAATTATTAACGATTTTGTCTCCATTGATGTTTCTATATCAATTACCAAATTAATTTTGTTTAAAATTAATTTTAACACTTCTATATCAATTTTTGTTTTAATAGCGAACAATATATTATTTTGTGACGTAATGCCTTTCAAAGAACAAATAAAAAAAAATAGTTCTATAGCGCATTTTAAATAACTTACCAAATTGACCCATGTTCTTATCGTGGATTTTGAGCTTTGAAATTGATTCAATAATGAGATGACATTTGGGCATTTTTTCATTGTAGATCGAATACTTTTAAAAATCTCGCTATTATCGTTATTTAATAAGATTCTCAAGACATAGTGCCTGGATTCTAAAAGTTTTTTATTTTTCAACGGTGACATAAGCCAAGAACGAAGAATATTTTTTGATAAATCTGAATTTGTATGATTTAAAAGTTCAAATATGCTAAAACAACCATTTTTAATCATATTGTCATATCCGGTTTTTTTTATGTTTGGAAATATTTGTAAAGATGTTAAAGTTTCTTGATCAATAAATGCTCTATCTTTCAGATCAAGCTGGCAAATACTGTGTAAATCGCTAGCCGTTAAACTTTGTCTCCCAACTATTGAATTACCAGAAATATTATTACTAACATTTTCTATATCTGCTTGCATTTTGTAAGTATATAAGATACAACCCAAAGTAGAAGCAGTTATAGCAGATGAATGACCCATATTACTTATTAGATTTTCTAGTAAGATAATCTCTTCCACACAACATTTTGTTGCATCTATTTGTTTTAATTCATTACTTTTTTTAAAAAAAGTATCAGACTTGAGTTCAATTCTACATCCATGATTTTCACACGTTTCTTTAAAAAATTCGTAGCACTCATTTTCAATTCTACTTGAAATTAAACAAAGACTTGGGTTGTTCTCTAAAAAAAGAGACTCAAATACTGAATTAATTTCTTCAACAAATTTTGAGTTTAAATTTTTATTTGAATTGGCGTCCAAATTTAAATAATTTGCATTAATATTTAATATGTAATCTTGATTTAATATTTTTAGTGAACGTGAGCTGAAATCTATTATGGAACATCCCAATTTTTTGTTTCTTGCGTCAATGCACAAAACAACTTCTTGATTATAATTAAAACTGCAACCTTCAAAGAATTCATCCTCATTTTCAATAACATTATTGTTTGACTCCATTTTTTGGAATTTTTTGTATATGCCTTAAAAGTAATGTTTTTTTATTCACTTTTCCATGTCAAATAAATGTAATAACCGCCCAGGTTAAAATACATAGGATGGGCGAAAACAGCAACAACAACAAAACATTTACATAAAAAAAAATTTTTATTTGGAAAAAATTGAAAAAAAACTATATTATGCATATTTTAAAATATATAAATGTACTTATTACTATTATTTTTAATATTTTTACTTTTGTATTATTTTTTTTTTCTTATAGTAATGAAAAATTTAAAAACAATAATTAGCACAAAATGCCGCAAACGTATGAATAAAGTAAATTTGACTAATTAATTTGAAGGGTCTAACTTTTTTTCTGCAGATTCAATCCATCTTGCAACAAGTTGCGCTGAATTATGTTGACGACGATGTGAATACTTTTTTAAAATAGCTCTGTGATATTTATCAGCATCCCTACAATTTTCCAATATCAAAGTAGCCAATGGTAAAATTTGTTCTTGTGTATAGCCAGAATAATAAATATGTTTCAGTGACCATACGTTATAACCCAGTATAACCTTACTCAAGAAATATGCACCAGCAGCTAACCAGCTTGGTACAGCCGATACGAGTCTTGAGTCCATTATTGTAGATTCTAGTAAATATTTGGCGAGCGTCCTTAATTCATATTCGTAATCATCAGCTTTACTGATTCTTCTTAAGAATGACATCGGGCCGGGCCATCCAATCTCAAAATCTAATGAATTAATGATAAACCTTTCCGCATCTATAATTTCCTCTCTAGTATATATGTTGTTTAACATGTACATTATGTCTTTTAACGATGGACAATTAATTTCTTCGTATTTAGCTGCAATAAATAATGCAGATGCGCCAACTAATTGAAATTTGCTTAATACTACATTTTTCTTGGATAAAAACCTATCAATTATATTAATTGTTAAATAGAGAGTCTCTGGTAAGAGTTGAAATCTATTGTGCACTTCAACAATCCAATCTATCAATATTCTCCTATAAGACCACCTAAGTTCTTTTTGATAATGAATGTAATTCGGATCTGGTTTATATTTGTCTTCCAATGTTTTTAAATAATCAAAAATTTCATTAGATAACTCTGACACCATCACCACATCATATGTGTCTTCGTCCATGGGATCGGGCGTAGCTCTATAATATTTTTTATGTGCTTGCATTAAAACTTTTTCGATGCTTTTATCATATTCAGGCTTTAGCGGGTTTATCAATTCATCGTTCCTATCGTCTGGTTCAACAGATGAATATTCATTAGTTTGAGATAGCGAATCATCATCACCTCTTTCGTAATCTTCTAAATTATTTGAATCATTTTTAGGAGTCTCCTTATCAATACTGTTTTCATTTGGTTTTGCCGGGCCTTCTGAAAGAAGCCCATTATTTGAACGATTTGTAACTTCAGAAGATACCGATGGTGCTACTGATTTGAAGGCTGAATTGGAAGTATTTGCATTTAGTTTATTAGATACTTGCGACGTGACGTCTCCTAAGATGGATCTATGTTGTAAAGAAGTGTTAGTTGAACTTTGATTTAAATTCCCAGAATTCGATGCATTTGTATCTATAGTGTGCTTGTGTTTTGTATTTTCATATGGTGCAATATTTTCTTTATTAAGAGCCTTGTTACCATTTTCATAATATCCTGAAGAGAACGCAGAACCGTTTATGCTAAGACCCATTATATTTTGTGAAATGATTTTGAAGGTTCAATAACTAAAGTGAAATATAATGCCTTTGAAAATGATCTTGAAAGCGAATATGCAATTGTTTTGATAAAAAATGTCTTATTTCCTATACTTCAGCTTTTCTTTGACAATGATCCAGTTTATGCAATGAGCAGAGTTGAGTGGATACGATAGATCACAGTTACAGTGTTTCAGTTATATATATTGTTCATGAAACAACTCCAATGCGTTTTTTGTTTTTGTTTTTGTTTTTCTCGGCAGGTCTGTTTGTTTTTGTTTATTTACTAATTTTTTTTTTGTTTTCGCTTTTGATGCGCTCGCTCTTTTGGGAAATTTGTGCAACGGTTTTCCAAAAAGTTTCAGATTTTGGTTTCGTATTTTATGAGGTAAACGATCAGTGAACAAGCAAAACTGGGAGAATTTCTATTGTGAGATCCGTGCTTTGGCAACAAGGGTCTCTCTCTAATCCGCCACATATTTGCTTATTCTCGAGATGGCAAGAGTGAAGAAAGCAAAATATCATCGCTTCTCTCCCTCGTATTCATGCTTCTTCCTTCTTTATGAAAGTCTCTCTGGTTTCGTCCTTTCCAGCGAATAAAAACACTTTACCACTTGAATTACCACCAGCAATAATATTTTGGGATGGATGCCAATTTAAAACAGCAGGAACGGTTGGAGTTGAAAGATGAGCCAGCTGCTCACCCCTACTGGAATATATATCAATGGCTCTACTCATATTAGCAATTGCAAATATGTTCTTGTTTGATTTAAATCTTGCTTTCAAAATACTAGTCCACCTACCTGTTTGACAGTTATGTTTTATCGTTAATTTTGGTTGTAAGTCTTTTACAAGAGAACCATTTTTGACGTCAAACAATCTTATTGTATCATCATAACCATTACACACTAAAGTATCATCATTAGGAGAGTATGAAACCCCTGACACACTTAATCTAGAATCGTAGGTTGATATAATCTCATGACTTGAGTAATCATCATATTGTGACCATTCAGGTTCGTCAACAATTTTTCTAATATCCCAAATTTTTAATGTTCTATCCAATGATCCAGTTGCAATTTGGAAGGAATTTTTCGGATTAATTGCCATTGAACCAATTTTTTTATCTGCTAATCTTCTCAAAGTAATCTTTTTTTTTTTCAAATTTTCTCTCGTATCCACTGTCGCAAATTCTCCTGTTAACGTAGTCATGTACAATACATTTGGATCATCATAACTAAATTGACAATCACTTACACCAAAATAATCATCATATTGATTCTTCAATTGCAAAATCTCTTCACTTTTCAAACCATTCAAGTCAATAGATCTAATGAACCCATCATATGAAGCTGCTATCAATTTTTCCATTTTTGTTGGGAAACAATCGATTCTACTAACATTTTTCCCAAACAATTGAAATCTGTATATATCTTCCTCATCCTCGGGTCCCAATTCTTTATTCAAGTCCTTATTCCATATCCCAATATTACCTGAGATATCTCCAGCCAAGACAACGACTTTATCCCTCGATGGATGAACAAAAAGACTAGAAATTCTTTCGTAAATAACTTTATCTTGGTATAGGTCCATATCTTCAAATTGGGATGCTTCATCTTCACCCTTAACGTTTGATTTTTTCTGTAATTCACGTAGTTCATTAAAAAAATCACCTCCAGAAACCTTTAAACTTGATATTTTAAATAATTGATCTTCATCTTTAATAATATCGGACAATTTTAAATCTCCAATAATTTTGACATCCTCATATTCTCTTTTATTTTCTAGTTCTATAGGTGATGGTGATGATGCAGGTGTAAGTTCTGCTGCCACACCTTGCAATCTTCGGGATCTTCTTACTGGCAATTTTTCCGGCTTTAAATCACCTGAAGATTCATTTTTTACTTTACGTTTAGGTTTTGAACGTGACTTGTGTTTTACTGGTGTTTGAGTCTTTGGTTTAATGGTATTTGATAATTTTGCCAAGTTTAACTTTTGCAAAAGTTCATTATTTCTCTTAATATTTTCTAATCTTTTTTGTTGGAAGTTAGTTTGTTTGGAGATTTTGTCTTCACTCATTGTAATTGCAAATTTCAGTATCGCAAAACAATTCAATATCTATATAGTTGTTTGGTTGCTCACCTGTTACTTCTAATTTGTTTTACTTGAAAGTACTAGTGGGTTATGTGAAAATATGGACACTTTAAAAAATGTTACGCGTTACCGCGTAATTAATTTTCATCGTTTATCTATCTACATGAATTCATTAAATATATAAAGAAAATTATAAATTCAAAATTACCTCATGGGTAAAATATATTTAAAATAATTTCAATTAAATATTTGAAAACTAAGAGAGGCAGATGATATATGCACTCGCTGTGGTAGAAGAACAATTTGAAATTTTGAAAAGTTTTCAAGAGTAAATGTCTGGGTATATGGAGTAAAGCCCAAAAAATACCAATTTTTTAATTTGAACAAAAGAGAATCACCAAGATTTATTATTTTCGATATCAAGGGATTCGATAAATGCTTCCTTTCAACTAGCTTTATTTGATGTGTTTCTATATTGCCAATGTTTGTTTGGTGATTTTTTTTTTTTTTTTTGCAAGAGTTTGCATTTGCATTTTTTTAAAGTTCCGTTGTAATTCTTTTGAAGGAACCTACAGAGCAATAAATGTTAGGAGATACAAAGAACTAACTATTAGATAAATAGGCATACCGAAAAGAAATATTAAGATGAGCAATATTTTAAATGTGTTTAATCCTTCTTCTAAGGAAGGTCAAGTTGTGGAAGATTGTTTGACATGCGACATGTTTAATTCTTTTTTCCTAGTAGGTTCCGGGATCTATCTTTTGAGTGGCAAAGCTATTAAACGGGACAATAAAATTACCTTGAAAGAATTTAATGAGAAGAACCCAATTTGGTGGAAAAATGGTATAAGAGGGTTTGGTGCTTTGGTACTGGCGTATGGACTATATAGAAGCGGAGAAACTTACACCTATTGGAAAGAGTCTAAAGAAAAAAAGTTGAGCTAATTATTTTTTCAAAAACAAAATAAAACTCAGTAAAACGTTGTTTATCTATTACTTCTTTATGTACTTTTCGAGTACTTGTAAATACTATTTAGGCAATTTATTTAAATTTAATGAATATAATTATTTGTTCCTATTATTATTATTAGTAGTAGTATTATCAATATTGTTTTTTTTTTTTCGTTCAATTAATATTTTCTCTTCAAGTCTTTGATTTTTGAATTTTTCTATCCAATTGCTTTTTTTCTAACTTCATACGTTCATTAATTTCACGCTTGATTTGTCTATCTTCTTTTATTTTGGATTTAACTTTTTTACACCAATGTCTAAATTCCCTTTCATATTTATCATGCAAATCTTGATTCAAGTTACTATTATATATGCAAATGAAATCATGCGCTAATAATTCGGTAATCGAAGATCTATCTTTCGCATTTTTCATGCAGCATCTATTTACGAAATCTTTCAATTGGATGGAAAATTGACCTTCCTTCGGTAATTTAGGAGCAGGTTCGTTGACGATTCTTTGTAATAAATCTAATATTCCATCAGGTGTATCATTACGACCACCCAATGGAAATTCCCCAGTTATTAATTCAATAATCATTAAACCCAATGACCATACGTCACCTTTATTGGAGTAAACGTTACCTTGTATTCTTTCAGGTGACATATACGTAGAAGTGCCAACAAAAGTATCTGCAATTGAATTGATTAGTTTTTTAGATACACCAAAATCACAAATTTTAATAGAACCTTTACCGTTGATTAAAACATTCGAAGGTTTAATATCTCTATGAATAATTTTGTAATTTGAATATAAATACGATAAACCATTTAAAACTGCAAAGGAAATTTTTGATAAAACCAACTGATTATTAAACCATGGACATGTCTTTATAACATTACCCTTTTGTTCTTCTCTTTTTGCAACACTTTTAGATACGGAAAGTATCTTATCTAAAGAACCACAATCCATATATTGCATTAAAATAACTATTTCATTACTAACGGATTGCTTGATAAAAGCACCGTAAAAAGAAATGATATTAGGGTGAGGTTTAATATTTTTCATTATAGAAAGTTCACTCATCAATTGTTTATTAATGATATCGTTGTTAATTTCAATGGGAATTATCTTTTTTGAAATGATGGTAGAAGTTGGAACGTGAAGAACCTTTAAAACAGTACCAGAATTTCCTGACCCAATTTTACCTAATTGAACCAAGTCTTGTAATTGATAATCTGGAGTGGCAGATACACCGGATAACTTGTAAGAACCAGCGATGGACATGCTACTGTTTAAATTTTGACTATTCACTTTTGTGTTCGATTTTAAGTGTGGGGATAAAGGTGACGCTAAGTCCGAACTACCAGAAGATACCGATGACGACGATTGTGATAGATCAATACATATTTTATCAGTCTTGTGCGGTTTACTTACTATACTCGATGAACTTGTTACATTGATCTCATTTCTTTTAGGTAGTGATGAAGATATGCTAGATACTGCACCTTTAGTGCTATGCAAAGTACTTTGTGAATCTTGCTTGTCTGTTGGGTTTCGCTGTATTATCACAGCACCCGAGCCTTTGAGGACATTAAACTCAGGATTTTCATTGGAAGTAAAAGAAGAAGACGAAACAGAAACCACAACGTTATTGGCAGATGTGCTTTCAAGGCTCAAATTTTTTTTAATACCCCTTCGGAGGTAAAGATTTCCAGTATTCATCTTGAACTTATTGTACTCACGCGAACCGCCTGCCACTTCGCCGTTAAGCAAAGACATCGATTCCGGATTTAAGAAAGAGGGCTCATTGGAATCATTTGATGAAAGTGCTGCTGTTGCTATTTCTTGTTCCGCCTCTTGTCTTGGCAAACCATCCGTGTGTACCTTGCCCAGCGTGAGATGCTTTAAATTCTTGCGCTGAAGAGTCCTCCTTTGGAAAGTGTTCTCCACGCGGTCTTCGGAAACACTGCTCATTCTATCCAATAACAACAGTTCAGTGGCCAGTTCCCTTGGCTTGACCTTACCTCTCCTCTCGTGGCCCTGTATATATACTGCTCTTGCCAGCTTTTCTGGCCCTCGTTATGATTTACCTCTGCGCTTTTCAAACTTCTGGCACTCACTTCGGGGTTACCCCCCCTCCCGCATTTTGCAAATAATCACTCTCAACGGAAACCCAACGAAAATTTTTTTCGCGGTGTTGTTTTTGGGAACTCGTGCTTTTCTGAAAAATGGCCAACGCTGCCACTTCATATAAAAAGAATAAGGACATGCAAATATCCTTATAACACTGCAAGAGAAAAACAAGGTTCTGAACGGTTTATACTTACCACCCACCCTACAAGGTTACAATTGAACAAACACATCTATTATCAGACATACTTATTTGATTATTACCGAATTATATTTTTTAGCAGAGTCATAAAAGCAAATTAATTTTTTGCATAATTTCTATTAGCCACACTGCATATATACAAAACAAATTTAACAGTTTACACAGAAGTATAATTAAAAAAAAAATAAAAACAAAAAAAAATACTTCGATATATCTCAAACTACATTCTGTGCATATAAAAAAACTTGTTTTGAAAATAACAGAAAAAAATAATATAACAGTATAATTTAACAATCAATCAGAATTGAAAGTCATATAATTTAGATTACTCCAGATTAATAATAAAGATGTCGACAGCTCAAGAAAAAGATTGGAAAGCAAAGTTAAATATCCCGAAAAAGGATACAAGACCACAAACTGAAGATGTTCTAAGCACAAAGGGTAACAGTTTTGAAGATTTTTGTCTTAAGAGAGAATTATTAATGGGTATCTTTGAAGCTGGTTTTGAAAAACCTTCCCCAATTCAAGAAGAATCTATTCCCGTTGCTATTACCGGTAGAGATATTTTAGCTAGAGCTAAAAATGGTACTGGGAAAACTGCAGCATTTGTTATTCCAACTTTAGAAAAAATTAAACCAAAATTAAATAAGATTCAAGCCTTAATTATGGTGCCAACCAGAGAATTGGCTTTACAAACATCTCAGGTGGTTCGTACTTTAGGTAAATATTGTGGCATCTCATGTATGGTCACCACAGGTGGTACCAATTTAAGAGATGATATTTTAAGATTAAATGATACTGTTCATGTCTTAGTTGGTACTCCAGGTAGAGTATTAGATTTAGCCTCTAGAAAAATTGCAGACTTATCAGAATGTTCTTTATTTATCATGGATGAAGCTGATAAAATGTTATCTCGTGATTTTAAAACTTTAATTGAACAAATTTTAATCTTTTTACCACAAAACCATCAATCACTTTTATTCTCTGCCACTTTCCCATTAACAGTTAAAGAATTTATGGTTAAACATTTAAATAAACCTTATGAAATAAATTTAATGGAAGAATTAACCTTAAAAGGTATCACTCAATATTACGCATTTGTCGAAGAAAGACAAAAATTACATTGTTTAAATACATTATTTTCTAAATTACAAATTAATCAAGCCATTATCTTTTGTAATTCAACAAACAGAGTTGAATTATTAGCTAAGAAAATTACAGATTTAGGTTATTCATGTTATTACTCTCATGCTAGAATGAAACAACAAGAAAGAAACAAAGTTTTCCATGAATTCCGTCAAGGTAAAGTTAGAACATTAGTTTGTTCAGATTTATTAACAAGAGGTATTGACATTCAAGCAGTTAATGTAGTAATAAATTTCGATTTCCCAAAAACTGCAGAAACATATTTACATAGAATTGGTAGATCAGGTAGATTTGGTCATTTAGGTTTAGCAATTAATTTAATTAACTGGAATGATCGTTTCAATTTATACAAAATTGAACAAGAATTAGGTACAGAAATTGCTGCTATACCTGCTACTATTGATAAATCTTTATATGTTGCCGAAGATGAATCTAATGTTCCAATTCCATTTCCAATACAACAACAACAACAACAACAACAATTACCACCTCAATACATAAATAATAACAACAATGGTCTCATTAATACTAATAATATGAATAATGCCAATGTAATGATTCCACCACAGCAATATAACAATAATGGTCAATTACCACAATTTAATGCTTATCCACCACAACATCATCATCATCAACAACAAATGCCACCACAAGTACAATATCCACCACCACCACCACCACCAATGCAACCTCAACAACAACAACAACCACCACCACAAATACAACCACAATTTTAATCATAGGAATAAATGATTTACAAAATTGTTTTTTTTTTTTTTTTTTAGCAATTTTTTTTTTTTTTTTTTTTTTTTTTTTTTTTTTTTTTTTTTTTTTTTTTTTTTTTTTTTTTTTTTTTTTTTTTTTTTCTCTTCCTTATATTATTCCTAAACCGAACAAAACGCTTTTCTTTAAAATGAAGATAACAAAAAAAAAACCACTTCTATAGTAAAATTTAACAACAAGATAAAAAATAAAATGAGTGAAAATGTTAATAATATTTCTGCAAATAAGATTCCTAAAGAAACGATAGCAAGGATACTAACAAAAAATTTTAAAAATAAAGATACTAAAATTACACAAGAAACTATTAATTTCATTACATCATATATAGATTTATTTATTAGAGAAGCTACTTATAGATCAATTGAAAATGTTCAACGAAATGGTGATATTGAATTAGATTATTTAGATTTAGAAAAAATTATTGGTTTACTTTTATTAGATATGTGAAGTTTGTAATATGGAGTCAATATTATGCATATTTTAGAAGGTTTAATGTGTTAAATAAAATTTAACTACTCATTGTTTGAAATTTGATATAGAATATTACACAAAAATTTTTCATAATTTTAAAAAATTGTTACTTGCTTTTCGTTTTTTTTTATAAACGTAAATAAATAACTAGAAAAAAAAAAGATACTTTATAAGGTATTTTATAAAATAATTAATCATAAATCTAATAGTGTATTATTGTAATTGGTATTTTGTATATTAGATTGTTGGTTACCAAAACCAAAGCCAGTATAATTTGGTACAATATTTGAACTTGGTAAACCAGTATATTGAGTATTTAAAAATGGATTTGGTTTATTTATATCTGCATTAGAAAGTTGTTTATAACCTGTTCCTTGTGAATTGATAAAAGTACTAGTTTGTGTATGTTGTGCTGGTATTCTTTGATTACCTTCGTTACCAAAAGTATCGATACCTGTTCCTGAAGCAAGAAGATTATTTAATGCACTATATTTATCAGAAATAGATTTGTTACCTGTTCTTGATTGCATTAATGGTTTTTGTTGTTGTTGTTGAAACAAATTTGGAACTGATTTTGAAGTACTTGGCACTATTGATGGTTTTTCTTCAGTTAAACCCTTTTGATTATTTAAGGCAAATGGATTATTAGTGCCCGAGGTTAATGAAGCACCTTGATCCACGCCTAGCTGCTGTTGTGCTTGGTGTTGTTGTGCTAATTGTTGTTGTTGCAATAACCACATTTGTTGTTGCTGTTCTTGATCCATTAAAGCTTGTTGTTGAGCAAGAGCCATTTGTTGCTGTTGTTGAAATTGTAAGTATTCTTCTGGAGTTATTGGGTTACCAAATATATCGTAGTACATTGGTTGCTGCTGCTGCTGCTGTTGTTGTTGTTGTAATAACTGTAATTGCCTTAATTCTTCTTCTTCTTTACTTAATTGTAATGCTTCTTGTTCTTTTTTCCTTCTTAATTCTTCTTCTCTAGCAGTTCTTTCACTTTCATGAATTGCATTTCTCATATCGTCGTCATATTGCATAGTATCATCTTTACTTCTTGCGTTTCTTGAACGTCTTCCATTTCTCGTATTTAAACTTCTCTCTTCTTTTAATCTTTCATCATCCATCAATAGAGAAGTCAATTCTTTTGATTTAACTCTAATAATTTGGCCAAAATCCTCGGCCGTTTCATCTTCATGAGTGAATTCTCTTAATGTTTTAATTACGTACAAATTTTCTTTACACCAAGTCACACAATTTTCACTACCAAATCTTACTAAATAATCCAAAACAGTCAATGATTTAGCAACATGTTTCCAATATTTACCCTTATCATTTATTCTTTTATCTAGCATATCCATTATTTGAAAAAATTCTACGCTATCGTATGTTTTTTCAGCAATTTCTTCTAGCATATCCCTAGAGATGTTCTCATTTGTGTTTGAAGTTGCATTTCTAACAAGGATTTCTGTAGACGAATAACCTTTGACGAGATTCTTGGCAGATCTAACTATTTGAGACATGGTTTATTGTTTTCTTTTTTTCTTAGCAAGTTCACCAGCAAAAGAAGAGACAAGAAGAGAAATATTACTATACCAGTCCCAAGATTTACATTTCATTTTCATTTCAAACTTTTCAAGGAATTAATTTAACTCGTTTTCCGATTCTGACGTTTTCTGTTTTCGCCGTTTAAAAAACGGTGCAAAACAAGTGCACGCTGTTGCAGCAAAACGTTAATGCTTTCCAGTGATGAAGTTGCTTGAAGGATACCATCTGGTCGATTAGATGTGGCAAGAGTGTGAGTATTGCAACTTAAGACTGTGCCATTCACGCTACGAGTGCATATGCTACGTTTGAGACGGCCTTTACAGGATGCTGAGGCATGAAACCATCCTTGCCAAGTGAGTTCGTTGTTCCATCCCATCAAAAACTGCCTCCTGCCTGCCCTTTGCAACAATCAAACCTTCTTTTCTTCTTCAACTTCAACAGCAACGTTTTCCAGAGTAGCAAATCTTGTTTAGCGCAAACGATGCCGCGGTGAAACTTCACCAAAGAGAATTTGCCACCTGCAATGCGATGTAGAAAAAAAAAAATATAGATGTGCTTGTTAAGAGAAATAGTTTTCTTACAAATGATCTTTACTTTCTTCACTTTTGTTCATTTCACAGCAAGTTATCAAAAAATCTTTCAAAATGTCTTCTACTCAAGGGAAACCAATTCAATGTGAAGCAGCTGTCGCATACGGCCCAAAACAGCCGTTATCTGTCGAACAAATTATAGTGGATCCTCCAAAATCTCACGAAGTTCGTATTAAGATTACAAACACAGCTATCTGTCATACAGACGCTTATACTTTATCTGGTATTGATCCAGAAGGTGCTTTCCCATGTATCCTGGGTCATGAAGGTTCTGGTATAGTCGAAAGTGTTGGTCCTGACGTTACTAATGTTAAAGTAGGTGACCATGTTATTGCTCTATATACGGCTGAATGTGGTATTTGTAAATTTTGTAAATCTGGTAAGACCAATTTATGTGGTTCCGTTAGAGAAACTCAAGGTAAAGGTGTCATGCCAGATGGTACTTCAAGATTTCATAATTTAAAAGGTGAATCTCTCTTACATTTTATGGGTTGTTCAACTTTTTCACAATATACCGTTGTAGCTGATGTCTCAGTGGTCGCTATCGATAAAGCTGCTCCTTTGGAATCTGTTTGTTTATTAGGATGCGGTGTTACAACCGGTTATGGTGCCGCCATTAAAACTGCTAACGTTCAAAAAGGTGATACCGTTGCAATTTTTGGTGCCGGTACCGTTGGTCTTTCTGTAGTTCAAGGTGCTAAAGTTAGAGAAGCCTCAAAAATTATTGTAGTTGATATTAACGATGATAAAAAAGATTGGTCAATCGAATTTGGTGCTACTAATTTTGTTAACCCGATGAAAGATTTAAAAGAAGGTCAAACAATCGTTCAAAAATTAATTGAAATGACCGATGGTGGTTTAGATCATACTTTTGATTGTACAGGTAACGTTAAAGTAATGAGAGATGCTTTAGAAGCTTGTCATAAAGGTTGGGGTCAATCTATTATCATTGGTGTTGCCGGTGCTGGTCAAGAAATTTCAACAAGACCATTCCAATTAGTCACCGGTAGAGTTTGGAAAGGTTCAGCCTTTGGTGGTATTAAAGGAAGATCTGAAATGGGTGGTTTAATTCAAGATTATCAAAATAAAACTTTAAAAGTCGATGAATTTATTACCGGAAGAAGATCTTTCAATGATATTAACCAAGGTTTTGATGATTTACACCATGGTAATTGTTTAAGAACCGTTTTAAATTTTGATTAAGTTTAGTAGGTTTTTTTCTGCGAAAAAAAAAAAATAAAAGAAAAATGCATTGACAGGTTTTTGAAACCATTTTTTTTTTTTGGTCTATATATAAATATAAATATTCTAATATATATATATGTCAATAATAAATTATACCAATAATTATATGCATTACCCAAATTATTACAATAATAAACACCTAATAAAAACAGAAACGCCAGATATTGAGAGGGAAAAAAAAACAACGGTCACTATGGATCTAAATGCTTATCTTCACTTTTTTTGTCATTTTGAAAAGTAGCAATATCCATTAAATCGATTTTATCTTTGTCATTGCTAATATTACTCTTATTATTATTATTATTATTATTATCTTGATTTTCAACAAAACTTTTTTTAAAAATATAGCTAGATGTATTATTTCCAGGATTAGACTCATAATTTATATAGTTTTTGTTATGATTATTATTTATTGTACGCGTTTTAGGACCACTACAACGTAAACAAATTACATTTTTGGCAAAATTATGATATGTACAAGAAGCGCATTTCCAATCACCAGCTCTAAATGGAACATTAGATCCAGTATTGTTAATATTGTTAGTATTTGAATTATGCATATTATTGTATCTAATGTTGGTAGTATTGTAACGATACGTTTGATCATTAACACTACTATTAGTATTTTCAATTGCGGAATTGTTACTAACAGTAGTAATAGTATTATTGTTAATAAAAGATGTTTGTTGAGTTGGTGATTTCATATATTGTTGTGTCAAAAATTTATTATTATATTGGGAAATACCATTGAAATTCTGTGTATTATTTGGGGAATCATTATTATTGTTATTGCTATTATTATTAATACTAGAAGGTACAGGAAACGAACATCTAAAACAGGCCGTACGCCTTTGAAAATTAGAAAATCCACAAGATGGACAATTCCAGTCCCCAGGTCTTGGTTTATTTTTACTTTGTGGGAAGGGTGAAATTATATCTTCAGCTCTATCAAGTAACTTTGTTGAAGATGATTGTAATTCAACCACATGTTCAACAACACGTGGTTGCTTTGTATTAGCAACATTTGATAAAATGGAACGACCGTTTAAACCAAGTGCTTCAATGGCTTCTTCATGTGTTTGAAATACAACAAAACCTGATACGCTGTCTGCCTCCTCTACATAGGGGTTGTTATTTAAATTATAATTTTTTTTCAAACTGGGATTATCTTCAAATATATTTTTGAAAGTCCAAAATCCAATAGGTCTGAAACCAAACTGAGTAAACCATGACTCTAATTCACTTTGAGTTGTGTCTGTAGGTAAGTTATTCATGTATAAAACTTTGGAGCGTTCTTGTAAAAAACTTTTAATATCAATCAATAAGTCATAAGGTTGTGTCAAAACAAGAGTAATATCTTCATGAGTTGTACATTTTTTATGTAGTTCTAACAGTATAAGTACTGTTAGTTTAATACTCTTTTCAATGCTACCATCTTCAGTCTCATTAATCAATTCATTATTATTTTCAATCTCCAAAACTTTTAAAATATTCAATAAGATAGTAGTTTTCTTTTGAATATCACCTAATAAATCATCATCTTTAATATTATCAGCATCATTAATGTTTGGATCAGTTATTCTTAAATTTTCAGTATCATTTTCTTCGATAGATCGGGTCTCCCCAGCTTCATTTTGTAAAGAGTCTGGGTGGTTTTTACTCCATCTTTCAAATTCTTTCCAAAGGTCAAATATCTTTGGATGTTGAAGAAATGAAGGTAATCTAACGCCCAAGTCACGAGCCTGACGAGATAAAGTTACACGAACATCCCAAGTTGAAAACAATGAACACAACACAAAATCTGATTCTTTTACCACATCTTTAATTTTCTTTTCTAATTCAGCTATACCAAATTGAAACGATCCTTCTTTTTCTTCTATTGTTATATGTGGTAGTTCAACGTCGTTGCAAAATTGGCATTCAAGACCAGATTCGTTAATTATTTGATACGATATTTTTCGAACTTTTGAATGATCTTTTGGCGTTTCTATTTGGTGTTCCACATCTAGCTCCAACACAACGTAATACATTATTTACTTTTTGTTTAATTTTTTAACTTATTATTTCCCTAGCCAATTTGAACAGTTCAATTATTCCTTTCTTTTTATTTTTATAATAAAGAGTTTTTATATCAAAGAATATGGTGCGACTGAAGTAAGTTGTTCAAATTAAGGTGATTAATTAGAAAATTATTTTAAAAAAGCAAAAACAAATTCTTTAAATATTTTCAGTTTATTTTCAGCTATTGGTTTTTACCCAATGGTTTTTTTCAATAAATTTTGACCTTGGGTTGTGATTAATTCAAATTTGACAGCAAAATTAATATAGACAAAAATTGCTGCTCATCGAAAATTTTTCAATTTTTTCAAAAACAAAGCGATTCCAAGAAACAGGGCATAAAAGTTCGTATGCGGTGTTCTGGTGGTTAAACATTTTATTATTATACAAAAGACGTGAAATGCTCAGTTATATATGTATATATATGTTCTTCACGTAATTATCATTGATCCTTTTCACTGTCTTCTTCTTCTTCCCCTTCCTCACTTCCACTTTCACTTTCTTCGTCGCTATAGGATCCCCCATCGTCTTCGTCTTCATCTTCATCTCCATCTTCTTGGTTCCTGTGAGACACCTTTGGAATTTTATTAGAAACACCTTCCTCATGACCTTCAACCCAGGCTTTCTCCCAGGCAACAATACGGTCTACATTGGCATCCATATCTTCCGTGCTATTACTTTGTAATTCTACCACGATCTCCTGTTCATATGAGTCCAAAGCATCTTGTAGCAACACACCCATGATTTCAGCATCCAAATTTTCTTGTACCTTTAAATCATGGTACCCTCTCTTGTTTAATCTTTCAAATAAAACAGTATTATCACATCTTAAAACAACAACTAAGTCAATGAGTCTCTCTGGAAAAACGTCGTTAACGTGCCAATCTATAATACTCTTACCCTCGTATAACAATGGTTCCAACTCATCCAAAACTTTATCTTCATCTACAATATGAGATTTACGAGCTTCGTCGTAGCCATCATAACATTTATATTTCTCAGCAAATTCAGAGATATTGTAATATTTGTAATCCGGCAGTCTTCTTTGCAATAACTCACAAGTAGTTGATTTACCACATCCTGGAGTACCAGTAATTAGTAAATTTGGTCGATATCTACGAGAGCCTGTCATTATGTTTTGGGTTTCGTATCGTTTCAATTTGTTTTACTGCTCATCGAATGTTGAAGATATTTTTAATGAACCGTTTTTTCAAATTCTCATTATTTGTCTCTTCGGAAGAAACATACCAATTTTTTAAAGTGGAAAATAAAAGAAAAGAACAAATAAACTATAACAGCTATTGACAAAAATAAAAAGACAAGCAAAACATAGAAACAAACAGTAGGAAGTAGAAAAAAAATAAATTTTAGACTTTTTAAATATTATTTATTGGTATCAGTTTTGGATATAAACAATTAAGGTCCAAAAATTAAGAAAAAAAATATATATATTATTCAATTATTAAAGAGCTTATAGGTATAATATAATCATGGAAAAATTTGGTTTAGAAACATTAGTCCCTTTGATTAAACAAGAAGACAAGGAATTTTTAGAAAAATATGATCATTCAATGACGTTAGGTGCTGATCTCACTTCTATGCTTCACTCACTTGGTATTTCAAGAAATCCTGAGAGACAAAGAATACTAGATACATTTCAGTCTCCGTGGGCTGAAACATCCAGAAGTGAGGTTGAACCAAGATTTTATATTCCTGAATCTTTTACTAATATTGGTGAAGTATTACAATCTCCTGTAACGCCCCCATGTTTCAATTCAGTTCAAATGGACCAACAACGTGTTGCTTTATTTCAAGATGAAACTTTATTTTACTTATTTTACAAACATCCAGGTACTGTTATTCAAGAATTAACATATTTAGAATTAAGAAAACGGAATTGGAGATATCATAAAACTTTAAAAGCTTGGTTAACCAAGGATCCAATGATGGAACCTATAGTGTCTCAAGATGGTATGAGTGAAAGAGGTTCATATGTATTCTTTGATCCTCAAAGATGGGAAAAATGTCAGAGAGAATTCTTCTTGTTTTATAACGCCATTATGTAAAGATATATGTATTAATATGAATATTATTTTGAAACTTTTCAAAAAAAAAAAAAAAAAAAAAAAAAAAAAAAAAATATATAAGCATTTATTCTAAACTTCAAAAACTATAAGATTGATTTTTTTTTTTTTTTAAATATTATAATCAACAAAACTTTAAAAATATCAGTCCATTCTTTATTAAAATTGGTACAATGAATGTTTCGTTGTTTATATTATTAATATTTACTCAATTATTTTTATATACATGAATTATATTGAAGAATAAAAATAAAAAAAATCAATTACACAAGAAAATCTATTCATATTTAATGGCATGATATCTTTTACCTCTAAATCCAGCAATATACATATTAAATTGATAAACCTCTTGCGGATTTAAATCATTCAATTCCCACTTAGTACTACCAAAAGCATTCTTTGTTGGTTGCATTAACATATCGATTTCTTTACGATAATTACTTTGTAATATATTGACATCGTTTAGTAAATCTGTCTTATTAAAACCAGTTGTAAAAATTGCACATTTGGTATCTAATAAAGCTTTCATCGTATCATTCATCCAAAATTCTTTGTTTTCTGGAGAAGCAAAACCTGGATGGAAAGTGAAAAAAACATCGTTATATGGATCGTATGGGAAAAAATCTTGCGAGTAATGTAACTCATGAAAATATTGGCTATGATATACTAAAGATAAAGTGTCATCGATTCTATTAATTGTAGGAGTATTAATAATGTTGGAAGTGGAAGAGCCTGAAGTTTCTATAATTGACTCATTTGACTCTTGAGATGAGCTTCTTTGGTTCAATGCACATTCTGGACCAATGAAATGAATTTCAAAATTATGGTGTGGGAAAAGATATTGCATTTGTTTCCAAACATGACCCGGTAATTGACTTTCAGCACGAGCACCAAGAATAAAAATTCTCATTGGTTTATCAAGTGTTGAAACAGATTTAAATTGTTGAGGATATAAAGTATATCTTAAAGCTGCCAACGATTTTAAACCTTCTAAAGTGACAGGGCCGTGTGGCTGTAAAGAATATGGGGAAAATTCATGTAGTACAGAGCCAATAGTAATCGGATAACTTAACATTTTAGTAACTGTAGCTAATTGAAATTCGGTATCCATAGAGTAAAATGATCTAGTATAAAAATATAGATCCCAATTTTGTAAATTGATTGCACGATCAAAACCTTGTTCAGCTGGGAAATCAAATTCTGGAAAGTTTCTACCACTTCTTAAATCATGTTCATAAATATTAACTTTTTTTAATTTTTCATAAACTTTATTCTTATGATAATTTTTATCTTTTTCCCATGCTTCTCTAGAATGATGTGTAGGTATTCCAGAAAGTGGACATGTATATTTAATCTCCAGACCTGTAACTGGACACTTAGCTAACGCTTTAATTCTAGATGCCCTTTCACGTAAATCGGATGAGGGCGATTGATCCCAAGGAAAGAATCTATTACTTTCCTGTGGCTCATCAGGTGATTGCGGAGGTTCTAAACCTAAAGCATTTCTGACAAATCCAACTATTGAACGAGATTGATTGACATTAGTGACGCTGGTTTGATGAAATGGAATATTCTTCAAAGAAGCAAACCTTGCAACTCTTGGTATGATCATAATTTAAAAAAACTCAATATAATAGAGTCTTTTTTAAATATTTATTTTTTTTTTATCTTTCTTTTTTCGTTTATAATTTATATAAATGCCCCAACTCCTGTTTGTTGAAAAATAATAAAAACAAATATAAAACTATGCAATAAAAGAAAGCAAATTAAATGATAAAAATTTGGCTTGGTATACTCTAATATAGATCAATAATTCAAGAAAGTCGCTCCTTAAACGAACTTCTATAAATCTAACTGTTTTTTTTTCCGTTTTTTTTTTCCTTTTCACTTTACATTTTTTCAGCTGTCTCGGGGCTCTTAAGAAAAGCGATTTAATTTTATGCTACGAAAAATACTATCAAAGATAGTCATTTTTATAAATACATTAAACGTTTATATCCACGTTTATCTTAATAAATATTTAATTATATATTAATTGTACGTTAAAAGTTTTGCTTATAATTTTGTATATGATGCTGATTTTCATAAAATTCTATAATTTGTTCGGAAGAGGTTGCTTCTTCAACACTTTTATCATCTCTTAGACGTATGAATCTTGGAAATCTTAATGATATACCTTTTTCATAATTTGAACTACCAGCTTTATATATTGGTGACAATGATAAATCTGCAGTTAAAACTTCAAATAAAAGGGTTGGTTCAAACCAAACGTCTGGTTCCGCACTTGAATCAAATACATAAGTTGCCTTCGGACCATCAATTATTGTTGGAGTTAATCTTTCATATAAAGTTTGTAATAGTTCATCAGAAAATCCTGTACCAATTTTACAAGTAGTTTCAAATTCTGCATTATCTTGATTATAACAACTTAATAAAAATCCACCATAAGTACCAGTACGTTTACCTCTACCATAGTATGCACCAATAACGCATAAATCTAATGAATCACCAACGCCATCTAAATAATCTTTTTTCAATTTCAACCAATTACGAGATCTTTTACTTGGTTCATAAAATGATTCTTCTCCATCTAACATTTTAACCATTAAACCTTCACAAGAATCTTTAACGGATAAATCCAAAAATTTTTGTAATTCATCAAGGTTATTTGTTGTTAATTCAGTTGCAAATTGAAATTCCCCTTGAACTTCTTTTGTTACAGATTTCAAAATTTCTCTCCTTTCTCTTAAAGATTTGTTGATCAATTTTTCATCGTTTAATGATAAGATATCAAATGCAAATAAACAAACTTTGACTTTAATTTCATTTATATTAACGTCTTTCCGTTTTCTTGTTGTCAAGACTTGAAATGGTAAAATTTTATTATTAATTTTATCCCAAGCAACCGCTTCACAATCTAAAATCATTGATTTTGTTGAAGTTAAATCCTTGACAAAATCTTTAATATTGATTTCTGGATATCTTTCAGTCATATTTTCACCATTACGAGAAAAAATTTTCATTGTACCATCGTTTAATAAATGAACTTGAGCTCTTTCACCATCATACTTATATTCTGAAGTGAATATTTTATCTTGGAAAGTATCTAAGACTTCACTAATTGCTTTTGTTGGTTTTGCTAACATTGGTTTTAATGGTATACCTGGAGTTAAAGAACAATGTTTATCTAAATTCATTATACCGAATTCCAAACAAGTATTAATAATAATTTCATAATTTGGTAATTGGCAAAATGCATCTCTTATTTTTTCTTCAGCTTTTTCTGCCATATCTAAATTTGAATCAATATTAAATTCTTTTGATAAAAGTGCCTTTGATAAAGATATTAATACAGTCTTTTCAGCTAACCCAATTCTTAATTTTGATTCTAAGGATCTAATTAAGTATTTTGCTTCTATACCTTGACCTGCTGTTAACATTTTTTTAATTAATTTAATTTTTTTTAATTGTGAATCTTTACCATTTGAACTTGCAATTAATTGTAAATTTTTAAAGACTTCACCTACAGTTAATGGAACTGGTTTAAACATAGTTGGTTGAATTGATCTTGCCATCATTGCAATTTGACCAAGATCACCTAAATCTTTATATTGAATTTTAATTTGTGATAAAGATTTACCGTAAGATTCTGAAATTGTTTTCATCAATAAATTTTCACCTAAACCAAGTTCTAAATTTGGTATATAATCAGGACCTAATTTATTAATAAAAAGGTAAGTTAATGGTATAAGATTTCTTGAGTCTTGATTCATTTTTTCTGTTAAAAATTGTGAACAAAGTGAAATTATTGAGAGACGAGATGATGTTGATTCAATTTTTTCAAAAAGAGTTGCTAGTTCTAAGTAAGGTATTGGAGATATAAATTCTTTTTCTTTTCCAATTGAGTTTAAATTTAAATTTAATTTTTTTTCTCTTGGTTGTGTTTGAAATTGAAATTGAATATTTTTTGGTTTTTTCAATAATGGTTCATCTGATTGTGAATTATCAATGTTAATCTCATCAATGTTAGTCTTGATTTCTTTAACATTAATCTTATCTTTTATATTATTAATATTATCGATATCTTTATCATTTTTCATTGAAGTAAAAAATCTTGCTAATGTTGACTGTCTTTTAGGTTTATTATTTGTTGAAGACATATTTAGTATAGTTTTTGATATATTAGGGTTATTATTTGAATGTATTAATATTTTTCTTTGAGTAATCAACCTTGATACAACCCACATATGATAAACTTAAACAAGAGATGGAATAAAAATTGTAAAAAGAAGTATTTTTTATTTAAAAAATACTAGCAATTAAAATCCAAATTTATTTTATTTACTGTGATGCTTTGATAATATAAAATTTGCCTAACAAATTTTTCAAAATTAAACTGTAAAAAAAAAAAAATAAAAGACGCGTTAGGGACGAAAAATTGTCAAATTACGCGTTGTAAAAAGAAAACAACCAAAAAAAAAAAAAAAACAGACGTAAAATAGTGACGGTGAACCAAAAATAAAAATATTGAGAAGACAAGCAAATAGATTTAAATAGAATTCCTTAAGAAAAAGAGCAAGTGTTTACAAAAGATAACAGTTTAGTAAATAAAAAAATGAAATCAAGTAAGAGATGTGGTTCATATGGTATTATCAAAAAAAAGGTGTGTGCACCCATACCCCTCGTTTAAAGATACGACGTGGTAACTTAACCGAATTTTTTGCATTTGAAAACCGATTGATTATAAAACAAACAAAGGATGAATATTAAAAAACAGTACAGTACTGTTTTCATCGTCAAAGTTGTGACAGGAAAAAGAAACGGCACAGCAAGGAATATAAAGAGATGAATGCAGAAAACAATGAGTTGCTCTCTGAAGCCATTCGAGGGGATTCTTCAACGGTCACGTACACCAACACGTCGTCCAATGCTGCTTTGGAATTACTTTCTATGTTTGAGAGTCGAATGGAGCAAGTTGGAAATGCAGATGAGGATGACCATGACCATGACCATGACCATGACAATAAGCATGATGATGTTTCAGCAATTTTAAAGATGGGTTTGAATAAATTGAAGCGAGAGAAATCATATTTGAACGTTTTGCAAAAAACTCAAGGTTTCGTTTGGAATGCTGATGTCTTTGCATCGCGGTGGCAACAGCTTTACAAAGTGAAACACAAGAGCCGCAATGGCGATGATTCTGGTGACGAGTGGCTGCAGCGGATGCAGCAAGAGCTGCAGAGTGTGAAGAGAGAGTTCGAGGAAGGTGCAGGCGATGAGGAAGCTGCGCACCGAGCACGGAAGCAGCTAGCGATGGCTGCGATCCGACCCTCAGGCCCCGCTCGCTCTTCAAGGGCATCCCACAGCGAGCTGCAACCATCGACTCCTGTCGCAACGGTCTCTGTCTCATCGAGCACGGACCCAGTGGAAGGTGACAGCGAGGACCTCATAGCGCTGTTGGGATATTTGAAACGAAGTGGATAGATAGACACACGGCGCAGCGCGCACTGTGCACTGTGCACTGTGCACGGCGGTGCGTCCTGCTCCACAGCATTCTGGTTGGTTCTTTTATTGGGGTAAAATAAATTCTGCGAAAAAAAAGGTTCTTATCTTTCATCGTTTTCATTCGCAACAACAACAACAACAAAAACAAGGGGCAAGCAATCCAACAAACAGTTCGCGAGATATCAATCTCGTCATTCATTGTACGTTCGTTTCTTTTGAAATTCAAATTCAAATTCAATTATTACGAATTTATCTTTTAGCGGGACTTGGGCGGCTAATCGGAGAAAAAAAAATGGATTACCGTTTCATTTACCGTATTTAAACAGGACAGATTTCCATGTAAATTTGGTAAAGAACAAGCAATTCCTCATTTGGAGTCGTCGTATATATATATATTTTAATTATATAAATTCATAAGAGTAGTTTAATCACACCCATTATACTTATACTATGACAAAAAAACCTTTTCGCAATAATATACAGCCTACTAAAATAGGTCTCTACAATCCAATAAATGAAAAAGACGCATGTGGTGTAGGTTTTATCGTAACAAAAAAGACAAACTCATCTCATAAACTTTTGCATTATGCAAACGAAATGCTATGTAACATGAAACATAGAGGTGCAACAACGAATAATGGCAGATCAGGTGATGGCGCAGGTATCTTACTTAATCTACCACACGATTTTATAAAATCTGTCTTCCCCAAAAAATTTTTAGATTTATTAATAAATGATAATTATGCAACTGGTAACATTTTTTTCAAAAATTTAATTTCTTTAAATGAATTAACATGGAATAAAATTGCTTTGAAAAATAATTTAAAAATTTTATATTGGAGAGTAGTACCAACAAACTCAAACATATTATCAAATGACGATTTAATAAATGAACCACACATTTTACAACCACTAATAATTCAATTGAAAAATTCAAATATTTCTTTTCAAAAAAATTTATATTCTTTTCAATTAGATATTGAAAACTTTTTAAATTTGAATAATAACGTTTATATTTGTTCTCTATCAAATTATTCAATTACTTATAAAGGTCAATTAACACCATCACAACTATTTAACTATTATTTAGATTTCAATAATATATTAATTAAATCAAGTTTTGCAATTGTTCATTCAAGATTTTCAACAAATACTTTCCCATCATGGGAAAGAGCTCAACCATTTCGTAATTTAGCTCATAATGGTGAAATTAATACTTTAAATGGTAATAAAAATTGGTTAAATACAAGATTATCATCATTTTCAAAAAAATTGAAAAATTTACCTCATTTAAATAATATTCTAAATAATAATTTAAATTCCGATTCTTCAATTTTAGATTTTTTTTTACAATTTTTATTATTAAATTCAAATTTAAATATTGCTGAAATTTTAATGCTTTTAATTCCACAAAATTTAAATCAAATTAATAATAATAATAAATTAAAAGATTGGTATCTTTGGGCTTCAACTTTAATGGAACCTTGGGATGGTCCTTCATTAATTAATTTTGTCGATAATAACTTTATTGGAGCAAGATTAGATAGGAATGGTTTAAGACCTGCTAGATTCATTGAAACTATTGACGGTTATATTATTTGTGCTTCAGAAGTTGGTATCTTACAATCATTACATGAAAATCGTATAATTAAAAAAGGTAAATTAAAACCAGGTGATATTTTCTTAGTTGATTTAAATAATGGTGAAATTATTAATAAAAAATTTTTATTAAATAAAATTATCAATAAATATCCATTTAATGATTGGATTAATAATAATGTTATTACATTGAAAATTTTAAAAAATTCATTAAAACCAATTTTAAATAGTTCTGATAATAATAATTATAATTATAAACCTACTTCTACAATAAATATAAAAGATGATTCCAGATTATTAGCTCATGGTTACACATTTGAACAAATATCAATGTTATTATCTCCCATGGCGTTAACAGGTAAAGAAGCTTTAGGTTCAATGGGTAATGATACGCCATTAGCATGTCTCAATGAAAAACCAGTACTTTGTTTTGATTATTTTAAACAATTATTTTCACAAGTTACAAATCCTGCAATTGATCCAATTAGAGAATCTAATGTAATGTCTTTACAATGTTTTATTGGTCCCGAAGGAAGTTTATTAGAAATTAATGAATTAAATTGTAAAAGAATTTTATTAAAATCACCAATTTTAAATAAATCTGAATTTAATTTAATTTCAAATATTTCTTTAATTTATAAAGATTGGAATATTGGTTTTATTGATATAACTTTTAATAAAAATGAAGGTATTAAAGGTTATAAAAATACCGTAAATAAAATAATTAAAAAATCAATTGATTTTATTGAAAATGAAAACAAAAAAATTTTAATGATTTCAGATAAAAATTTAAATAATAATAGAATTTCAATATCATCACTAATTGCAATTGGTTCAATTCATAATAATTTAATTAAAAAAAAATTAAGACTAAAAGTTGCTTTAATTTTAGAAACTGGTGAAGCAAGAGAAATTCATCATTTTTGTACTTTATTAGGTTATGGTTGTGATGCAATTTATCCATATTTAGCAATGGATTTATTAACTAATTTAAATAATCAAGGTTTGTTACGTAAAACCAATAATAACGAAAATAATCATTTAACCAATGAAAAAATTATTGAAAATTATAAAAAATCAATTAATTCTGGTATTCTTAAAGTAATGTCAAAAATGGGTATATCAACTTTAGCATCTTATAAAGGTGCTCAAATTTTTGAAATCTTAGGTTTAAATAATTCAATTGTTGAATTATGTTTTACAAATACACCATCAAGAATTAATGGTATCTCGTTTGATTATTTGGCAAAAGATGCTTTTACTTTACATGAACGTGGTTATCCATCTGAAAAAAATTTATTAATTAAAAATTCTTTAAATATTTTAAATCATGGTGAATATCATTGGAGACATGGTGGTTTTAAACATATTAATGATCCAACTGCTATTGCAAGTTTACAAGATTTTGTTAAAAATGAAAATAAAAATTCATGGGAAATTTATTTGAAAAAACAAATGGAAATAATTAACAATTGTACTTTAAGAGGTTTACTTGAATTTAATTATGAAAATTCAACTGAAATTTCAATAGATGAAGTTGAACCATGGACTGAAATAGTTAAAAGATTTACAACAGGAGCAATGTCTTATGGTTCAATTTCAAAAGAAGCTCATTCAACTTTAGCAATCGCAATGAATCGAATTGGTGCCAAATCAAATTGTGGTGAAGGTGGTGAAGATGCTGAAAGGTCAATAATTGAAAAAAATGGTGATTCAAAAAGATCTGCAATTAAACAAATTGCATCTGCAAGATTTGGTGTCACTTCATTTTATTTATCTGATGCTGATCAATTACAAATCAAGATTGCACAAGGTGCAAAACCTGGTGAAGGTGGCGAACTACCTGCACATAAAGTCTCAAAAGATATAGCAAAAACAAGACATTCAACTCCTTACGTTGGTTTAATTTCACCACCACCACATCATGATATTTATTCAATTGAAGATTTAAAACAATTAATTTATGATTTAAAGGCCGCAAATCCAATTGCAGAAATTTCTGTTAAATTGGTATCTGAAAATGGTGTAGGTGTCGTTGCTGCTGGTGTTACAAAAGCAAAAGCAAATCATATAACTATATCCGGCCATGATGGTGGTACCGGTGCAAGTCGTTGGACATCAATTAAACATGCTGGTTTGCCATGGGAATTAGGTTTAGCTGAAGTACATCAAACTTTAGTATTAAATGGTTTAAGAGGTAATGTTACATTACAAACCGATGGACAATTAAGAACAGGATTTGATATTGCTGTTGCGATATTATTAGGTGCTGAATCCTTTACTTTAGCTACAATTCCATTAATTACAATGGGCTGTATTATGCTAAGAAAATGTCATTTAAATAGTTGTGCAGTTGGTATTGCAACACAAGATCCTTACTTAAGATCAAAATTTAAAGGTGAACCTGAACATGTAATTAATTTCTTCCATTACTTAATTGAGGATTTAAGAAAAATTATGGCCAAATTAGGTTACCGTACAATTGATAAAATGATTGGACATTCTGAAAAACTATTACAAAAAAAACCAAAAGATGAAAATGAAAAGACTTTCAATATTGATTTATCTGCATTATTAACACCGGCACATACACTACGTTTAAATGTTGATACTAAATTTAATAAAGATCAAAGTTTAAAAAATTCATCTATCAAGACAAAATTAGATAATAAATTAATTAAACAATTATCAAAATCTTTACTAAATGGTGAACATAATACTATTCCAGAAATTAAAATAATTAATACGGATCGTGCAGTTGGTGCAAATCTTTCATATCATATTTCAAAAATTTATGGTGAAGCTGGTTTACCGAAAGATACCATTGAAGTTAATTTTAAAGGTTCTGCAGGTCAGTCCTTTGGTGCATTTTTAACAAATGGTATTACTTTTAAATTAACTGGTGATTGTAATGATTATGTTGGGAAAGGTTTAAGTGGTGGAATTATCATTGTTAAACCAATTAAAAATTTAACTCAAAATAGTTTTGAAAATACAATTATTGGTAATACATGTTTTTATGGAGCTACATCAGGTTATGCATTTATATCAGGTGGTGCAGGTGAAAGGTTCGCAGTTCGTAATTCTGGCGCAACTATTGTCGTTGAAAGTATTTATGGTGACAATGCGTTTGAATATATGACTGGTGGTAGAGCAATTGTTCTTACCCAATTGACTTCTTTGAATGCTTTTTCTGGAGCCACTGGTGGTATCATTTATTGTTTTGTTGAAGATGAAAATGAATTTAACGATGTTATTAATAAAGATACTATTGAAATTTGTTTGTTGACTGATTATAAAGAAATAAATTTTGTTAAACATTTAATTGAAGAACACTACAAATACACCGGATCCTTAAGGGCAAATGCTTTATTATCTAATTTTAATAACATTGTTTCTTGTTTTAGAAAAGTTATCCCAACGGATTATAAAAAAGTACTTGAAAATCAAATAAATGAAATATCTCAACAACAACAGCAACAAAAGATTCACAGTACAAAAGTATTAAAAACTAAAGATCTTAATATTCCATCACAAAAAATTAATAAGGAACCAAAAGTAACAGATGTCGAAGATATTTTAAAACCAAAGATTTTAAGATCAAATCATCCATTTGTTAAATATAGACGGATTCCAAATAAATTAATTTCAGCAGAAAATCGTATTAATTCATCTAAAGAGAATAAATGGAAAGAATTCACTACCCATCTAACCAAAACAGAAACAAAACAACAAGCTTTACGTTGTATGGATTGTGGTACACCATTTTGTCAATCCGATAAACAATATGGTTGTCCTGTTTCTAATATGATTCCACAATTTAACAAATTAATAACAGAAAATCAATGGGAAACTGCATTGTACACCTTATTGAAAACCAATAATTTTCCTGAATTTACTGGTAGAGTTTGCCCTGCACCCTGTGAGGGTTCATGTACTTTAGGTATAATTGAAGATCCAGTTGGAATTAAATCTATTGAAAAAGAGATAATTGAAGTCGGGTTTAAGAAAGGCTGGATGAAGCCAAGGATTCCTTTAATAAGAACTGGTTTTAAAGTTGTTGTTATTGGATCAGGTCCAGCTGGGTTAGCCTGTTCAGATCAATTGAATAAAGTTGGTCATGAAGTCACAATATTGGAAAAAAATGATAGATTTGGTGGATTATTAATGTATGGGATTCCAAACATGAAATTAGAAAAATCAATTGTTGAAAGGAGAATAAATTTAATGAAAGAAGAAGGTATAAATTTTTTTGCTAATGTTGAAGTAATTAATAGTAATAATGACGATTGTAATATTGATTTACATGAGGATGGGAAGACAATTGTAAATTTACAGAAATTGAAAAACAATTATGATGCTGTGGTATTTGCTATTGGTAGTACAATTCCAAGAGATTTACATATCAAAGGTCGTGAATTTGAAAATATTGAATATGCGATGACAATATTAGAGAAGAATACTAAAGGTTTATTAAAACATAATATGGATACCATTGAAAAAAAAATTAAAGGTAAAAAAATCATTGTTATTGGAGGAGGTGATACTGGTAACGATTGTATAGGTACCTGTATGAGACATGGAGCATCATCAATTATTAATTTTGAATTGTTACCTGAGCCTGAATATACTAGAAATTCCAAAATTAATCCATGGCCACAATGGCCTAAAGTCATGAGAATTGATTATGGACATGAAGAAGTTAAAGATTTTTTTGGTAAAGATCCAAGAGAATATTGTATATTATCGAAAGAATTTATTGGTAATGATAAAGGTGAAGTTACTGGGATTAAAACAGTTCGAGTTGAATGGATTAACAAGGGTAAATTATCAAATGGAACAATTAAATGGGAAATGAAAGAAATTGAGGGTAGTGAAGAAATATTTGAAGCAGATTTAGTATTATTATCCATGGGATTTAGTGGACCAAATTTAAATAAGTTAATTGATAGTAATGATGATGATAATGAAATTAAAATTACTAACAAAGGTACAATAAAGACAATATTTGATAAAGATAATGAAAATGATGATTTTGGATCATATAAGGTAAATAATAACGAGAATGTTTTTGTTGCTGGGGATTGTAGAAGGGGACAGTCATTAATTGTTTGGGCGATTCAAGAAGGTAGAAAATGTGCAAATAGTATTGATAAATTTTTAAATGATGGTCATACAAAATTACCTAATGATGGTGGGTTAATTAAACGTAATAAGAAATTAGGTTATGAATTAAAATTAGTTGATAAGATGGTTTGAAAAATATGTATATAGGTATTTATAATTTTTTTTTTTTAGGAAAAAAACGACAATTTTATTTATTGAGATAAAACAAAAAAAAGGAAATCCTTGTTATTGACAATAATACAAAGAATTAAACAAATAAATTATGTAAATAAAATGAAGAAGGTACATTGATTTGTAAAGAAAGAAATCCAAACATTTTCAAAAAAAAAAAAGGAAGAGTGAGAAAAATTCTTACCAAAACAAAGCAAAATGACTAAACCAATGATGAAGTGAAATAAAGAATTAGTAAATGAAAAAGAAAAAAAATGATGAAAGCTAAACTTTTGTGTTTGTTTGTTTTATGCAAAGATGCTAAATAATGAATTTAAGAAACCTGTATTTTTTTTCTTCTTTTTTGATGTATCTTTTTTTTCATTATTATTGTTTGAGTTAACAGAAGATTTTAAACTCGAAGTTGGAGAAACTATATTACCTGCACCACCTCTCCCAATTACAATTGGGGCATTGTGTCTTTTTTTATTTTTTTGATTTGATTTTTTTTTCGTAATGTTATTATTATTTTCTTCATTTGATTTATTATTATTTAGATGAGATTTAATGTTTGAAATTTTTGTGGTTATATAGTTTTCAGTATTTGATATTATTGGGTTAATAAGGTCATTATTATCTTTATCTTTATCTCTATCATTATCATTTTCATCGATCACGATAATGTCATCTTCATCTACGTCCTGAGCCTTTCTCGTTAATTTTGGGTTGATATTTTTTCGCATGTTACCAGCTCCACCTCTACCTGTACTATAAATTGGCGAGATTATATTTGGTGTTTGCGAACCTTGTGGTATTATTTTCGGTGATGCTTTTGAATTCGAGTCATGAATGTTGCCCGCACCGCCTCTACCTGTTGAGATTTTGTACTGTGCCATATTGCTTAGTTTTCTATTTAGATGTCTGTTATGCGACGAGAAGTAGCGTTTGCTGTTTTATTGGAGGCTACCCTATGTGGTGTGTGCACCTGTTGTGGCAGTTGTTGGTGTTTCTTATATATCATTGGGGTCCCTTGCCATTCATTCATTCATTCATTCATTCATTCATTCACTCATTCACTCATTGCCATGTCTCTCTCTGCTGTTCCTTGCAGCGTCATTCACGGAAACTCGTGACCGTCCGGCAAGAGGCACTTTTTTTCCCATTTTGTTGTCCGGCAGCACGTGACACACCGGCGGAAGTACTTTCCACAACGCAAACTGCTTCCCACATCCGATCCGAAATTTCCGCGTCGCATGCACCCCCACGATGGCATCCCACGCCGAGAAAAGCGCACACGCGGAGCAGAGTCACTCAATCGGGCAACCATCGACGTTTAATGAGAGGAATTACTCAATTAGTCAGTGTGACGTTCGCAAACCAGCAGAAGGGATCCACAAGTTAATGAACCAACCAACAAATGAATGAAGAAAGAAAGAAATTAATCAAGGAATCGTGACGAGAGCTGAACAAACATTTCCTTTCATCTTCTATATATATTGGAAAAGGTATTTGTTATCATTCAAAGAAATCTCGCTAAAACTCCAATTTTCCGTTCCATCTAATTAACGACAATCGTCAAACATGATTATGTTAAATAAAACTTTTCAAAATAGATTATTATTGAAAAATTTTAATAATATTTTCTTTAAAAATCAAAGATTTTTTTCAAATAAAAGTAAAATTTTAAATGAACAAAAATTAAACATTGAAAAAAATAAAATTACTTCAAATAAATCCAATTGGTTCCCATATTTTATTATTTCAACAAGTGCAATTCTTTTAGGTTATTCAATTTCAGAAATTTTAAGAAATAAAAAAAAAAATTTTTCAAATTTAATTGATTTTAATAATGATAATGAAATTGATATTGAAAACAGTTCAACATTACCATTAAATGAATTAAATTCACCAAATTACAATAAAGATCCAAAACAAATTAATGAATTAATTTTAAAATTGAAAAATATTTTAAATAACGATTCATCAAATTATACAACATTCCCAAATGATTTAACATCACATTCCGATACTGAATTTAATACACATCATCCAACTAAGAATCAAAGACCAAATATTATCTTATTCCCACATTCTACTGAACAAATCTCTGAAATTATTAAACTTTGTAACCAATATAACGTACCTGTCATACCATTCTCTGGTGGTACATCATTAGAAGGTCATTTCTTACCAACTCGTTCACCAACTATTAACATTGATATTTCTAAATATATGAATAATATAATTAAATTTAATGAATTAGATCAAGATATTACCGTTCAAGGTGGTTTACCATGGGAAGATCTTAACGATTTTTTAAATGAAAAAGGTTATCAATTTGGTTGTGATCCAGGTCCAGGTGCACAATTAGGTGGTTGTGTTGCAAATTCATGCTCAGGTACAAACGCTTATCGTTTTGGTACTATGAAAGAAAACGTTATTAATTTAACAATCGTATTACCAGATGGTAAAATTTTAAAGACTAAAAAAAGACCAAGAAAAAGTAGTGCAGGTTATAATTTAAATGGTTTATTTGTTGGTAGTGAAGGTACATTAGGTTTAGTTACAGAAGTTACAGTTAAATGTCATCTTTTACCAAAATTTGAAAACGTCGTCGTTGCGACTTTCCCAACTATTGGTGAAGCCGCCGCTTGTTCAAGTGATATAATTCAAAATGGTATTCAATTAAATGCAATGGAATTACTAGATAATAATATGATGAAATTAATTAATAAAAGTGGAGCTACATCAAGAACAAATTGGTTAGAATTACCAACACTTTTTTTCAAAGTTAGTGGTAAGACAGAAGTAATAACTAATGAATTACAAAATTTATTAGAAAAAATTGCAAAAAAACATGGTTCTAAAAAATTTGAATTTGCAAAGACACCAGAAGATAAATTAGAATTATGGGAAGCAAGAAAAGTTGCATTATGGTCCGTTTTAGATTCAGGTAAAAAAATTAATAATAATGCACATATTTGGACCACTGATGTTGCTGTACCAATTTCCAATTTTGCAAAAGTTATTGAAGAGACAAAGATTGAAATGAATCAAAGTAAATTAATTAACGCTGTAGTGGGTCATGCTGGTGATGGTAATTTTCATTCTTTTATTATTTATAATGACAAACAAGAATATCTAAAATGTAAAAAAATCGTTGATAATATGGTGAAGAGAGCTTTACATGCAGAAGGTACATGTACAGGTGAACATGGTATTGGTATAGGTAAGAGAGATTACCTTGAAGAAGAATTAGGTGATGTTCCAATTGATTTGATGAGAAAGATTAAATTAGCAATCGATCCAAAGAGAATAATGAATCCAGATAAAATTTTCAAGATCGATCCATTAGAAGAACAAAACGTTGAGCAAGAAATTCATGAGTGATTTTTGTTTGTTTTGTATATAGATAGATATAGATATTGTAGTTTTACTTCATTCTGGTTTTTCTTTCCTTTTTATTCAACTCATTCAGGTCTTCTATGATTCTCTCTCTCCATTCCTTCCTTATTCTTGTTTGCTTTTTCTGTGCTTGGGGGGGAAAAGCATCTCGTGATGTTCTTTGTGCAATACAAAAGCAAAAAAGGAAAACGGAGAGAAAGAAAACCCGTTTGAAATGCAATAGAAAACAAAGAAAAACACATGTAGAAATTTGCAAATTGAACTGCTCACTTCAAAGTTTTGTCTTGCAAAAGCAGAAAAAACAGCATTGGGGTCTTGATTGTGTGTTCTTGCCGTTTGTACCTTGCATTTCGACTTAAATGTATATATAGTCTGCATGGTTCGGATTTGCATCTATATAACTCTAATGTATTCTTTCTTCTTTCTTATGTGTACTTCCCTCATGTAACCCCCAATCCACTCACCTAGAATAACAAGCAAGCAAGCACAGACTTCTCAAACATGAAATATATAATCAACGTACTACAAAAAAATGAAGCATCATTAAATAAATACGCAAATTATCAAATGAGACAAAAAAATAATCAAATACATACAACCCATGCTAAACCATCAACATGTTTCGCTAAATCAATAATAATAACGTCGGCTTATAATTTAAAGGATATTAATTCTAATTTTGAAGAAAAATCATAAAAATGTTGTGTGTGTTTTTTTTTGTATTATTATTCCATAACTAATAAGTAAATTTATATACGCATTTAATAATTTCAAAGTGAATCTAATATAGAATCTAATATTGGAGTTTCAATTTTAAAATTTTCAAAAGATTTTGAACTGTAAAATTTCGTACTTTCATTTTCTTCAACACTGTCATCTTCCATAATTTGTTCAATGGATAAATTGGACAAACGATATATTCTTCTCCCATAATATTTTGATTTCTGATTTTTTTTCATCAAAATTATTTCTTTTTTTAAAAGTAAAACTTCTTTTTTAATATCATTAATCATTGAAATTAAAACTTTATACCGCTCCTCGTTTTCTAATTCATTCTCAATTTTTCTCTTCGCAAAAGCTTCCAATATGATATGCTTATGCGCATATAAATCCAATAACGAAAAATAACTTTGAGAGTTTTTTTTGGGCCTTTCCTTAATTTTAATGAAATCATTATTATAATTTTTCAAACTGTCAATTTGAAACAACTGTTTCCCACAAACGGCTGTTGTCGTACTTGGTTTCAAATAATTGCAAAATTGATAATGTAGCATACTTAACCAGCAATAAACCTGTTTGCCTATAATATTTTGTAGTCTTTCCTTTCCTTCATAGTCCAATTTTCATCCAGTCTTGAATTCCATCTTTAATGTTTTACTGTCACAATATTTTTTTTGTGTCACACAATTCTTTTTCTTCTTGTGCTTTGTTTTTTTATTGCCGGTACCGGCGATTCCTTTTTCATTTTCATTTTTCGTGCTGCTTTTTTTTTTTTCGTTCATTGCTTTGAAAAATTTCGTTTCGCTTCATAATCGAGTGAGTGATAGATACTACTTGGCTGTGATTGATTGATTACCTGACTCATTTTTAATGTTTGTTTAAATGTAAAATTAAGAAAAGATTATTGTTCAATTAGTTGATATAATTTACCTCCCTTAATATAAAAATATTACTTTGAAATATATATTATTTTCATTTATTATCGAAAAAAAAAAAATTTTTTTTTGAAAAAATCAAGACATTATTACCATGTCTACCTCATTGTTGATAAAACCAACCGTTTTATCACAAAGATATATTACTTCAACTCAAAAAATACTGTATAATTTAACTTTAAAAAATCGTTCATATTTACATACTCATTCATCTTTATCACCATCTTTAATAAAACTTCATTCGGAATTAAAATTAGATGAATTACAAACGGATAATACTCCTGATTACGTTCGTTTAGTATTACGTTCTTCAGTTTATGATGTCATAAAAGAATCACCAATGACTCAAGGTATTGGTTTATCATCAAGATTAAATACAAATGTTCAATTGAAAAGAGAAGATTTATTACCTGTATTTTCTTTTAAATTACGTGGTGCTTATAATATGATTGCAAAATTAGATGATACTCAAAGAAATCAAGGTGTCATTGCATGTTCTGCAGGTAATCATGCTCAAGGTGTAGCTTTCTCAGCAAAACATTTAAATATTCCTGCTACAATAGTCATGCCAGTTTCAACACCATCAATTAAATATCAAAACGTTTCTCGTTTAGGTTCTCAAGTTGTTCTTTACGGTAATGATTTCGATGAAGCTAAAGCTGAATGTTCAAAATTAGCAAAAGAACGTGGTTTAACTAATGTTCCACCATTCGATCATCCTTACGTTATTGCAGGTCAAGGAACCGTTGCAATGGAAATCTTAAGACAAGTTAATAATGCAAATAAAATTGGTGCTGTCTTTGTTCCAGTTGGTGGTGGTGGTTTAATTGCAGGTGTAGGTGCTTATTTAAAACGTATTGCTCCACATATTAAAATTATTGGTGTAGAAACTTTTGACGCGGCAACTTTACATACTTCTTTACAAAGAGGTAAAAGAACTATCTTAAGTTCCGTTGGAACTTTTGCTGATGGTACATCTGTTAAATTAATTGGTGAAGAAACTTTTAGAGTTTGTCAAGATGTTGTAGATGAAGTCGTCTTAGTTAATACTGATGAAATTTGTGCAGCTGTTAAAGATATCTTTGAAGATACAAGAAGTATCGTTGAACCATCAGGTGCTTTAGCTGTTTCAGGTATGAAAAAATATATTAATAATTTACATCCAGAAATTGATCATTCAAAACATACTTATGTTCCAATTCTTTCTGGTGCAAATATGAATTTTGATAGATTAAGATTTGTCTCTGAAAGAGCAGTATTAGGTGAAGGTAAAGAAGTATTTATGTTAGTGACAATTCCTGATGTTCCAGGTTCATTTAAAAAATTACAAAAAGTTATTCATCCAAGATCAGTTACAGAATTTTCTTATCGTTATAATGAACATCGTCACGATTCTACTAGTGAAGTTCCAAAAGCATTCATTTATACATCATTCAGTGTAGTTGATCGTGAAAAAGAAATTAAACAAGTTATGCAACAATTAAATTCGTTAGGATTTGAAGCAGTTGATATCTCTGATAATGAAATGGCAAAATCACATGGTAGATATTTAGTTGGTGGTGCATCAAAGATACCAAATGAAAGGATCATTGCATTTGAATTTCCTGAAAGACCAGGTGCTTTAACTAAATTTTTGGATGGTTTAAATGATTCATGGAATTTAACTTTATTCCATTATAGAAATCATGGTGCTGATATTGGTAAAATATTGGCTGGGATTTCTATACCACCAAGAGAAAATTTAACTTTCCAAAAATTTTTAGAAGATTTAGGTTACGCTTATGTTGATGAAACAGATAATATGGTTTATAAAAAATTTTTAAAATATTAGATTAAAGAAGAAAATTTTAAACTTATACATTTATTTATAAAAATATAAAAAAAAAAAAAAAAATTTATTTATTTTTTCAATGATTTAAATTTATAATTTCATCAGTAAAGAAAGAAAAAAAATTTTCCAATATAGTTTTTGCCTTTTATAAAATTAATTTTTATTTTTTAATTTTTTTGCTTTAAAAAATTTTACCAGTAACTTTAGTAATAACATGTAAAGCAACAACAGAAAAGATGAAACCAACAGCTAAGAAAAGCACAACTAAAGGATCGACTCTTAAACCATTAGCTTCATCAGTGTAAATCTTTAAAATTGAATTTGATGAACCATCTGCACCAGCTGCTCTTGCAGATGTAGGAGTTTGATTTGCTTGTTTTTCTTTTGCTTGTTTAGCTTGCTTTCTCTTTTGTAATGTACGTTGACCACCTGGAGGAGTTGTAGACATGATTTATTTATATTTGTATTTTGTATTATTTATAAGTTTAATTAAAGTATTATTAACAGTTTGTTTTAATTCAAGGGAACAAAGAAAAAAATTAAAATAACATTTAAATTTTCACAACAATAACAGTATTAATAACAAAAATCAACACTTAAAATTATCAATTAAGGTAAATAAATAAATCATTTAATTGACTATGTGAAATTGATTTAAAAAAACAATATAAAAAAAAAAAACTATGGTGTCTTTACGAAAAGATTTCAAATTGAACAGCGCGACCAAAAAAAAAAAAAAAAAAGTTTATCAATAATTTATATACGCACGTGATAATAAATTTGTAAAAGAGGGTAACTGTAATGTAAAATGAACACGTACGACAGCAATCATATTGTTATGTAAATTTATTACTAAGTAAAATAATAAAATGCATTCAGTCGCAATTTATTTTGAGAAATTATTTAAATATAATTACAACAATTTTGGGTTGTTTTTTTTTATTAAAAAACCATTTGGAAAAATACTGTCGTATTGATTGGGTCTTGTAGGTATAACAAAAATAATTAAAAATAAAATAAATTGAAAAAAAACAAAAATGCAAATAATTATCAATATATATCTTGTAGGAAATGAAGGCAAGTGCAACAGTCACACCAAGATATGATATGAAAAATTTATTTACACTTTTTTTATAAAACTTCTTAATTAGTTTACAAAACAAGCAATAAATAGTAGTATCTTTCAATCCAAAATTTTGAGTATTAAAATCTTGTCAGTATATAATCATTAATATTATTTGCGTTTGAAATCTGTTTTAGACTAATTAAATTTTGTGCTATAGTAGACGTAATATCATTTATATATTTCTAACCCTAATTGACAAAAATAGGGTTGTAATATGAATGCGATTAAATACAATTGTATATAAGAAAGGCTCACGCAAGCCAGTCAATAACTTATATACTTGTTACAAAATAAAAAAACCAAATTATTTATTAACGACATCAGGACTATCATATTTAAGATTAGATCGGGTTGTACATTAGATAAATTAGAATAAGTTAAGCGATATCACTATATTACAAATTTTATTGTACACTAAGTTGTACACAGAACGCAAAATTTTAACAGATGAGAAGCGCAAAATAATAATATAATAAGAGATTATATTATTCAGAAGATCGGATCTAAAACTTAAGAAGAATTTGGTTCTTGTTATAAGAATCTGAAGACATTTTAGATATATAAATTTAGTATTTTACCTTAATCGAGATTTTCCCTGTTGGGTTTCTCTTGTATACAAATTTTATTATACAAATATTCTAATTTATTATACATTTTTTTCTTTTTATTGTTCGCTCGATGAAAAGTTTTCCATCGTCGTCGCGGTTTTTCGCAAAACGTTTGGATCATCAATTGAGCATTTCATCGTACATTACGATAGCAGGATTTTTGTATCAATAAATCCAACAAAAACTAATTAATTGTTGTTTTTCATTGTTAACTAAAATACAAAATTATATAAAATAATTATAAAGGAATTCTTCAAATTATTATCCAGGATATTGACATAATAACCTGGTATTTATACTTTTCAGAATTCCACAACTACCACATTACATTTGTAAACATCATCATTTCAACTGGGATTTCTTATTCCGTAAATACACTAATTATACCAAAACTGTGTAACTTTCTTAAAACTTTGTAAACCTTTTCTCAGACTGTGTAACTTCTTGAGTTTTGACCAATCACCGTTACTATTATATCATTATTTTCCAAATTTTATTTTTAATAAAACTATATTTATTTCTAGCATTTCGGGAGTACCTTAATGTCTTATTTCTTAAGATATTTTAATTTATATTAACCTATGTCTGTTATATCAAAATTTATAAAAAGTGGTTTCGTGGTCTAGTCGGTTATGGCATCTGCTTAACACGCAGAACGTCCCCAGTTCGATCCTGGGCGAAATCATTAATATTTTTATATTAAAAATGTATAATTATTATTATTTAATGTATATTAAATAGATTAAATGGTTAATGTTTAATTACATGATGTATTTTTATATGTATATTATTTATTTCAAATCATAGTTTTAAAAATTGTTGAAATACTTGGTAATTGAGTTGTATTATTATTATTATTGATTAAAATTGGTTTTATTGGCTTATCATTTAAAATTGGTTTTATTGGTTTATCATTTAAAATTGATGATATCGGAGATATTGATGATGATGATGATGATGATAAGATATTAGAATTTAATGGATCTATATTTTCGTAAAAGAATAAATTTTCAATTCTTGAATTAATTTCATTAATTGATCTATTTGGTAATAAAATTGATAATTCAAAGTTTGATAAAAAATTTTTTTCAATCTTTTTTTTAATTAATAATTGATCTTCTTCAATTGTCCATGGTTTTAAATTTTTTTCTTTAATTGATTCAATTGAATATTGAAAATTATTTGGAATATCTGTAAAATTGTAAGAATTTGTGAAAAGATTATTATTTGTTGTATTATTAAAATTTGAGAAAGAATTATTTCTTTTTTTAATGATAAAATCTTTTTTAATTAAAGATTCTTTCCTTTGTTTCAAAGTTGATGATGATTGATTTTGTATTAAATTTGATGATAATAATTGAGAATTTTTTGAATTAAAAAGATTTGAAGTTGAGTTTGGTGCAATTATTATCGAAGTTCTTCTTGAAGAATTATTACTTGAAATATTTATTGAAGAACTTCTTGAAGATGAATTAACTAAAGAATTTTTTCTTGATTTTGTCAAATAATAGTTATTATTATTATTACTACCATTAATTGTATTAAAATTATTAAAATTATTTGAATTAAATGATAAATATGAAGAACTACGTCTTGATTTAACGAAAACTTTTGGTATGAAACCAATATTATCATTTTCTGGTGAATCTAGTGGTATTTTTTGCAAAGGTGATGTATAAGAATAAGATCTTGGTTTAATAAATTTGTTGTTAACATTTGGTTTTAAATCATTATTGATATTGTTATTATTTACATTATTAGTTATATTGTTATTGGTATAAGAATTGTTATTAATTAAAGGTACAATTGGTAATTTGTTAAAATTATTATTTGAAAAATCATCAAATTTTTTTGATTTAATAATATTATTATTATTATTTATAGAAAAATTTGATATATTAATGCCATTAATTGAATTGGTAGTTTTTTTAGTAGTATTTGTATGTGTAATAATATTACCATTATAACTACTGCTATTATTACTATCTTTATCATTCAATAAAGAATTTTTTTCGTTTTTTGTAAATTTATTATTAATATTATTTTTAATTTCTATTTTACCTGGAAATATTGTAACATCAATTAAAGCAGTCTTGTTAAATTTTAAATTACCCGATTTTAATCTTCTCCATCTAAATTGACAAGCGTTTGGCGTTCTGTTTTCAAAATACTTTGAAATTTCTTTCCAACCCATTTTTTTAATTTCTTTCAAGTGACGCAACAATAAGTCATCTATTGGATCCCATGACGATGGATTTTTAATTAAGAATTTATTGTTTTTATTTTCTTTTAGTATTGAATTAATACTAATATCAACAATATTATTACTATTGCTATTGTTTGAGTTTGTTAACGAATGTGCTGTAGTCATTTACTATGATAAATGTGTTGCTGATACTCTTCTGTGATATATATAATTCTTCGTTTACGTGTGTAGTTGGTTATCAACCCATTTTCTATATCTTTGCTTTATGGATGAAATATCTCGAGAGATGGATGCGATATATGTATTTATGGGGTAACTGCGCAGACGGGGAGCACCGAGGTTTCATTTGTGACTGCAACATCGCAACACCGCAATGTCGTTGTTGTCCGTTTACGGTGCAGTGCAACCACGATTGGGTGCACGTATCGTTCGTTACAGTGTCGAAATGCCAGTGCTTGTGGGTCGATTCGACCACATAATCACTAGGTTTATCGGCTCATTCTTATGTTCTAATCCTATAATACATGTTTATTTCTATATTCTTATGTAGTTTAATAAAGCACGCTTATTAATCAACGCCTTTCTCACTTTGTCTTCATTTTACTTTACTTTTTTTCCTCGTCTTCTTGTTCGTCATCATTATCTAATTGAACACCGTAATGATTCTTAAATGTCGCTAACATCTCATTTAAATTACCTGATCCTCCACTCGTTAAAGTTATCCCTTTACCTAATAAAGCTTCTAATGGAATTCCACCTAATGAATTACGATTATTTCCCGTACTCTTCTTATTCTTATTCTCCCTTTTTTTCTTTTCATTATCATTATTATCATTAGCATCTCCGTCTGTATCATCGACATCCATTTTATCTTCTTCTTCTCCTTCATGATCATAAAATGCCACAGAATTATCTTCCTCTAATAAATCTTGATTAAATCTTTCATTAGGTTTCTTAGTAGTAACGTTAAAAATTTCTTTCTCATCTTCGGGAAATTCATAATAATTATAAATTACCCTTCTCTTTAAAGCAAATGAAATTGGACGATCATATTTTTTATCCCTTATTCTTTTAAACCAATCATCAATTTTTTCACCATCTTTTAATAATGCAACTATAGTAATACTCATATTATCACAACCGATTCCATTACCTTCTGTAGTTGGTGAACAACAAACATCAATAATTCTAGATGAAATATCATTTAATGACATATTACCTTTATTAATACCATAATAAATTAAATCAACACATTCTTTTGACGTTAAACAATCCCAAATACCATCGCATGCTAATATAATAAAATCATCTTTCTCATAATTTAATTCGTGTTCAATAATATCTGGTACACAAGTAACAATTTGTTCATGTGGTCCCAATTTATTATTAGATTTAAATTCAAAATCACCTAAAGCTCTTGATAAAGCTAAATTACCATTAACTCTATCCATTTCAACAAATCCATCCGCTGCAATAATTCTTGATCTTTCACTCAATAAAGTTGGTTTATGGTCGTATGATAAAGTCTTGGCATTACCATTAGTAGCCAAGACGGTTCTACTATCACCAGAATTAGCACAAATCAAAATGTTTTGTAATTTTGAAATTAAAATTGATGTAGCTGTACAACCACTATGATCATTTTTCAAAATTGGATCTTTTAATAATTCTTCATCGATCTTTAAATAACAATCGATCAAAGCTTGACTAAAATTACCTTTTTTAAAACTTTCCAATTTGTTAATTATGGATGCGGTCTTTGATCCAGCAAATTGAGCAACACCAGATCCACCATGACCATCAAATATACTATAGAATGCAATATGATCATTATCAGTTTCTGAAAGTAAGTTCGGCTCCACAATATGAGAATCTTCCATGGACATACGCCATCCTTGCATTGCACAAAGACCAAACGCTGTTAAGACATCTTCACCAGAATGATGCTCTTTATCAATAACAGGGTTAGATAAAATTTGTCCCATATTTAACTTCTCTTTTTTATTTAATTTTCTTAGGCAATAATCAATTGCGCTATATATATATATATATGTATATATATATATATATTATTACTATTATTATTGGCTTGACTTGGCTTGACTTGGCTTGGCTTGGCCTTTAGAGTTGCTTTGCTTTGCTTTGCTTTGCTTTCCCTCTTAAAAATTTTCCGTCGTGGCGGTTTTTTCTGCGTGCGTTATAAAAACCATACAAAACCGTCGTGAAGCTCCATTGCTGTGTTGTCACCTTGCACGGCCGTGTGACTCAAATTAGTGAAAAATTCTATGCTTGAATTAAAACATGAAAAATATTAATCCAACATCATTGAATTTCAAAATATAAAAAAAAAGAATAAAAAAAGATATTTTATTAATAAAAACAGTTAGGTAGGTAACTTAATAAAGAACTCAATTATACATCTTCACCATGGAATCAAAACCAATCACAATTCAACCTGAACTAAACGTTTTAAAACAATTGAAAACTGAAAATAACGATGAATCGATTAATATGTACCCAGTTTACTCTTACTTACCTTCTTTGGAATTAACTCCACATGTTGCTTATTTAAAATTAGCTGATTTAAATAATCCGAACAGAAAAGAATCTTTTCTTTTAGAAGGTGCAAAGACAAATAATGAATTAGATAGATTTTCATTTATTGGATTCTCACCAAGAAAAATTATTAAAACTGGGCCAACTGAAGGTATTGAAACGGATCCATTAACAATTTTACAACAAGAAATGTCAACGACAAAATTAGCTGAAAATGTTCCTGGTTTACCTCCTTTAAGTGGAGGTGCAATCGGTTATATATCTTATGATTGTGTTCGTTATTTCGAACCAAAGACTGAAAAACCTTTAAAAGATGTTTTAAAAGTTCCTGAAGCTTATTTAATGCTTTGTGATACCATCGTCGCATTCGATTACGTTTATCAAAGATATCAAATTATTCATAACATTAATACAAAGGAAACTACTTTAGAAGATGGTTATAATAAAGCAATTAAAATTATTAACGACATAGTTAATAAATTAAAAGATAATAACATTCCAATTTCTTACCCAAATCAACCACCAATTAAATTAAATCAAACTTTTAAATCAAATATTGGTCAAGAAGGTTACGAAAATCATGTTTCAACATTAAAAAAACATATTAAAAAGGGTGATATCATTCAAGCGGTTCCATCACAAAGAGTCGCAAGACCAACTTCATTACATCCTTTCAATATTTATGGTCATTTACGTACAGTTAATCCATCACCATATTTATTTTATATCGATTGTTTAGATTTTCAAATCATTGGTGCTTCACCTGAATTACTTTGTAAATCTGATTCAAATAATAAAGTTATTACACATCCAATTGCTGGTACCATTAAAAGAGGTAAAACTTCAAAAGAAGATGATGAATTAGCAAATGAATTATATGGTTCTTTAAAAGATCGTGCTGAACATATCATGTTAGTAGATTTAGCACGTAACGATATAAATAGAATTTGTGATCCATTAACAACAAACGTAGATAAATTATTAACCGTTCAAAAATTTTCACACGTTCAACATTTAGTCTCTGAAGTTAGTGGTACATTAAGACCTGAAATGAATTGTTTCGATGCTTTTAGATCAATCTTCCCAGCTGGTACAGTTAGTGGTGCTCCAAAAGTTAAAGCAATGGAATTAATAGGTGAATTAGAAGGTGAAAGACGTGGTGTTTATGCTGGAGCTGTTGGTAATTGGTCTTATGATGGTAGAACAATGAATACTTGTATTGCTTTAAGAACAATGGTTTATAGAGATGGTATTGCTTATTTACAAGCTGGTGGTGGTATCGTTTATGACTCAAATGAATACGATGAATATATTGAAACTATGAATAAAATGATGGCTAATCATAATACTATTGTTCAAGCTGAAGAAATTTGGGCAAATAAAGTTGGTACCATTTAATTGAATTTACAAAAATAAAAAAAAAATATAAACAATATAGATATAAGTAAATAAAATAAGATAGATGAAATAAATATTTAATTAAAACAATTTATTATGTTTTTTCTTCACTTTACCATTAATTATATATATTTACACTAAACTTTTTCAAATATTCATAGTTAATAAATATTTGAAAATTTCATTAGAGAAAAGAAAGATGTGTTTTTGTTTTTGTTTTTTTCTATAAACGAATGTTGAATGCGTTATTATTATACAGGATATATCATAAATACATAGAAATGTTCAGAGTAACAATTTTTTCTTTTTTTCAAAGCGTTGAAATAAAAATAAAAAAAACATTAATCTAAACCATGCAAAGAAATTATTTAATTGAAATTTGATATTAAATGAATCTACCAATGTTGAAAAAGTAGGTCTAATATCTTTTAAAAGTAAAAAAAAGAGAATTTAAAAAGGATGATCAAATTTTTTAATTCTTGTATTGTTCACGGAAGTATTTAGCAGCTTCAACCATGTGAGTTAAAGATAATCTAGTTTCTTCCCAACCTCTAGTCTTTAAACCACAATCTGGGTTAACCCAGAATTTTTCAGCTGGATAACTCTTTAAGATGGTTTGAATCTTTGAGATAAATTCTTCAGTAGATGGAATTCTTGGAGAATGAATATCGAATAAACCTAAACCGATATGATTTGGATAATCTTTAAATTCAGCGATGTAGTTGGCATCATCTTTCTTAGAGAATTCAATGGAAACAACATCAGCATCTAAAGCTTTAATATGGTTTGGATCTAAATCAGAGTAACAGAAATGAGAATGAATTTGAGTCTTGTTAGAAACACCAGAAGTAGCAATTCTGAAAGCTTCGGCAGCCCAAACTTGATAAGCAGATCTTTCAGCACCTTCTCTTAATGGTAAACCTTCTCTAATAGCAGGTTCATCAACTTGAATAATCTTGATACCAGCAGCTTCTAAATCATTAACTTCATCTCTTAAAGCTAAAGCTAATTGGAAAGCTTGAGTTTGTTGATCAATATCATCTCTTGGGAAAGACCATCTTAAACAAGTAATTGGACCAGTTAACATACCTTTAACATGTTTCTTAGTTAAAGATTGAGCGTAAACAGATTCTTTAACAGACATAGCTTTTGGTCTGGATAAATCACCAACAATAATTGGTGGTCTAACATATCTAGAACCGTAAGATTGAACCCAACCGTTGGTGGTGAAAGCATAACCTTTTAATTGTTCACCAAAGTATTGAACCATATCGTTTCTTTCTGGTTCACCATGAACAAGAACATCTAAATCAATATCTTCTTGGAATCTGATAACTTTTTCAATTTCAGAGTTGATGAATTTTTCGTATTCTTCAGTAGAAATAGTACCTTTGTTAAATTTGTTTCTGTTGATTCTAATATCTTTTGTTTGTGGGAAAGAACCAATAGTGGTAGTTGGGAATAATGGTAAGTTGAAAATTGGAGCTTGTTCAGCTAATCTTTGTGGGAAAGGAGCAGCTCTGGTAGAACTCTTAGCATCAATAGCAGCAACTCTCTTTTGAACAATTTCATCGTTGATGAAAGTAGAGTTATTTCTAGCTTCAATTGATGCAGCGTTTTCTTTCAAAGCAATGGAAACATCTTCACCAGAAACATTCTTAGCGATAGTGACAACTTCAGCTAACTTTTGAGTAGCAAAAGAGAAGTAACCTTTTAATTCAGCATCTAGTTTAGATTCGTTTTCTAAATCAACTGGAGTATGTAATAAAGAAGAAGAAGTAGCGACAATAACTCTTTCAGCACCTAATTTGGCGATAGCTTTGTTAACAAATTCTGAAGATTTAGCAATGTTGTTCTTCCAAATATTTCTACCATCAACAATACCGACAGATAAAGTTTGGTTAGCACCGATAATAGAGACAACGTCATCAATTTGTTCAGCGGCTCTAACAAAATCAAAATGGAAACCAGCAACTGGTAAACCTTTTAAGGCATTTAAGTTTGGAACAACGGTACCAAAGTAAGTAGCTAAAGTAATTTTTGGTAAGTTAGATTGTTGAGCAAAATAAGTGTAAGCTTTAGTAACAGCAGCTTGAACATTTTGTGGTAAATCTAAGACTAAAGTTGGTTCATCTAATTGAACTTCAGTGGCACCAGCAGCAGCTAATTTTTGTAAAATTTCAGTGTATAAAGGTAATAATTTATCTAATAAAGATAATAAATCTAAATCTAAAGAATCTTTATCAGCTTTACCTAAATGTAAGAAAGAAACAGGACCAACTAAGACTGGTCTAGTTTGAATACCTAAAGCTTTAGCTTCTAAGAATTCATCAACTGGTTTTTGACCATTTAATTTGAAAACAGTTGAGTGAGAAAAAGTTGGTCTAACATAATGGTAGTTAGAATCAAACCATTTAACCATTTCTAAAGCGGTGACATCAACGGCAGCTTCAGTTTCGGTAGCTTTTCTTTGTAAACCTCTACCCATAGCAAATAAAGTATCTAATTGAGATAATTGATATTTGGTGTAACGATCTGGGATAACGTTAAATAAGACAGATAAATCTAAAACTTGATCGTAAAAGGAGAAATCATTAGAAGCAATGACATCGACACCTGCATCTTTTTGTAACTTCCAATTTTGAGCTCTAATGTCCTTACCAACTTTTAATAATTCTTCAACAGAAGATTTACCGTTCCAGTAAGCTTCAGTAGCTTTCTTTAATTCTCTGTTTGGACCAATTCTTGGGAAACCTAAGACAGCGGATTGAACCATTTTAATTATTGTTTTTTAGAGTTATGTATTGATAAAATAATTTTATCTTGATTATTTATATTTAATTAGGAATTGAATTTAAGAAGAAAGAAAAAAGAAGTAATGCAAATCAGATTACATCAAATATCATTGATCCTTAAATACATCTTTTTTCGTATGTGTTTTCTTTTTAATTTTTCAAGGAACTTATAAAAATCACAGTCTTTCATATGATTTTCTGATATGTTCGCTAGTCATTTACACATATTTTTCATGCATACAAAGTTTGTGTGACTAGTAAACGAAACCCGAGAAACACAGCTGCAATGGCAAGAAAATGTGGGAGTGTGAGCAATTAAAGTGAGAATATCATGAATTGATTGAATGTGGGAAGATACTCAACATTGTGTTGAAATCTAAGCTTGCTACGTCAAGATGGTGTTGTTGTGAAGAGAGAAAGAGAAAGACGCATTGACACATGCAAAGTGTGGTGTGTGCGCTCTGCACATGCACACTTTGCCGGCGCAAGTACCGTGACTTTGCTGCCGTCACGTGGACTGGCCACCAGAAAAACTGTGACGGCACGTGCTTTCTTTGGCAAAAGTGTGTTTTGAAAATATACCACGTGAACATGTCACCCGGTCGGTCCTGTTGCTTTTGCTTTTGCAAGTCCTATGGATGGATATATTATTTTACACGTAATGAAAACATACAGTATATTTGGCATAAGCATAAGTAGCAACTATAAGTACCAGTACAGCCGGACGTAACCTAATAGCCTAAACACCAAAAGCACTAAAATGACTGAAGAGTACGAAATCTCTCTTGAAAGAGAATGCGCAAAATATATATCTAAAAACGAGGATCTTATCAAACAAGATGTTATACTAAAGAAAGAATATGCAACGCTACTTCGAAAAACATCAAGTCTGACATCCGCATTAAAAGAGATGGATTCGTCATTGGAAGAACAGGAAAAAATAATTTCACCCGGAAAAATATCCGATCATGCTTTGAACTTGATTCCAGCTTTGAATTGGTATAACGACCAAATTGATATAATATCAAATATTTTAAATGAAAACGAAATTACAAATAACAAAAATAATGACAATGACGATGAAAATAGTCTTTTAGATTTAGAAGAATTTGAACTTCCAGATGATTTAAAAGAAATATACGATATATATGTAAGTACGCCATTACTATACAAAGACTCTAATAGTATAGATTAGCTATATGTAACCCATTCATTATTCACATTTTTTTGTATTATAATCATTTTCAATATTCTTTGACTTCCTATTATCATGTCGAATTATATTTTCTAAAGCCTTAGTATTGATAAATAACCCACATAAAAATTTACGAACATGCGGCTTAAACCTAAATTTATCCATTAATTCCATCACTTTGAAAAACATCTTCTCATTTTCAAATAATTGTGAACCATACTTATTATTTAATTCAGTAATCTTCTTAATTGCTCCATTAGATAAAATATGATTTCCTAATTGACTAACAGAATCTATAACAATATCAAATAAATTATCTTCAGTATCATTTATTACAACACTAGTATTTGTGTCAATTCTTGCCTTTTCATTTATTGAAATTTCATCAAATGATTTGGAAATTTTTTCTAACATTGGTTCTGTTTTATTAATATTATCATTCAATGGATTTTCAATCATATTTTTTTCAGATAATAAATTATCTAAATCAAATTCAATAGGTTTAGCATTTTCTAAGATATCACCTGTTATTTTATCAAATTCAATCATTTCTTCCTCGTGTTCATTTTCAATTTGCCATCTCTTTTCATTGAAAGATAATAACTTATCTAATCTATTTGGTATACTAATACCTAATGGATCTCCTATTATACTAATTAAGCAGTTCCAATCCATCTCATCCAAAATTTCACATCCTTCACGAGTACGACTAATTAAACCCAAAGCATGAAATGCTGTAAATTTAACACTTGTAACACTTGCTTCATAAGATATTTTAATAATATCTTCAACCAAAGAATAATTATCCAAAAGGCCAATACCTAATTCTGTCGACCCAATAAAACCACAACACCATAACGCTGCTTTAATTTCAATTATATCATCATAATTTTCAGTTTCCATGAGTTCTTGTACATATTTTTTAATAATATTCATAAATTTAACTAAGTCACCATTTTGACTTAATAATGTAATACCATCTTCGGTCTTTGCCAAACTTTCATAAAAATGTAAAGGTAAGGTATTGTTCTTTTTATTATCCTCTTGATAACTTTTTAAAGAAAATAAATTTTTTTTCAAAAAATTTTCAACTATTGATACATATTCCTTATTTTTATGATTCAACCATGACTCTCTTTCTGTATTAACAAAATTAATTTGATCAAGTAATTGAAAACCGTACGTTTTACCTAGCAATTCAAATAAAATCGGAGAACGAATAAATACCATTTGATTCAAAAATGTCTTAAATAAACGTGTCCATTCTTTGGATGCATATCCTAAAGAAATACATTCATGCAATGCTTGATCGGCTATAGCAACAACATTTGGATTTAAATCATATAATTGTCTCGTCAATATTTCCATCATAAACTTTTCAGACGTTGCCATAATTTCAATTAATTCGTTTTCATACGTTTCTGTTGATAAAAGGTTCTTTAATCTTTCACCAACACATCTAGTGGCTTTCATTCTAACATTTTCATTTGAAACTACTAAAGCTTTACCTATAATAGTACGACAATGAGATGAATATTTTAAATCTAATTCAGGTAAAGTTAGCATTAAAAATTTATATCCAATCTCATTTTCAAATTGAAACATCTTGTAAATGACAGTAAAAAAATTCCAACGCATTAAGACACGAACACCATTCGCAGACTCTGTCAATACCCCAATAAATTTAAAATAACCATATATTATCTTGGTTTTTAAAGAATACTCATTAACAATATTCTCCGCTGAACTATCTTCCATTGCTCTAAAAAGTAATGAAGCCAATTGCGGAATAATCTTAATATCATCCATTAAAGTTTTCATACCTTCTTCATTAGATGTCAACAATTTGAAAAAAGAGCAACCAACATGAATGTATTTTTGAGAAAATCTAGACCCCTGATTAACACTTGAAAATCTTAATCTCAAAGGTCTATAAAAAACAAGTAATCTTCTAAAAAATTTGGTAGATTTTACTAATTCTTCAAAATACTCTTTATTCATTAGAGGGCCCTCTAATAATTGTTGAATTATATTCCAATTCCATAAAGTAAAATCCTTAGTTTGTAAAACTTTGGTTTCATAAACCATCTTTCTAAATCTTAAATCATCAACACCGTCAATTAAAGTAGTGTGCTTAATTTCTTGAGCATATTTTTTTAAATTTTTCAAATAATTAATTTTGGTCATACCAAGAGTGTTTCTATTTTTGTTCATATCTATCATCACTTTGTCAAATTCAAAATTATCTTTGAAAACAGAGTAATCATCTCTACCCAACGAAGTAAACGATGGAAAAGTTCCGTTATTAATTAAGTTAGACCTTAAATTTAAAAATTCTGCTAAAAGATATCTAGCCTTAGATACAATCTTTTCGTTAGACTTTATTTCCGCATTTTTATTGCTAAATAATTCTGAAATGTACTCTTGAAAGTTACATTTACTCAGTATCGATATTATTAATGCCACATGCTGATTTATTGGTGAAGATTCCTTATTGAACTGTGACGGTCTATTTCCCACGTCCAATTCATTTTTTACTTTGGATTTATAGATTAATGGTTTTATTTTTAAAACATCTAAAAATATATCAATTAAATACTGAGCACATAAAGGTATGTGAAAAAATGATAATAGTTCTTTAATTGGTTTGAAGTTATCTATGCATAATAGCAATAAGCCATTTTCTTTTTTAAATGCTTTAGATATTAGTAAGGCTGCATTTTGAAATTTTTCAATATTTATTGTGTTTTTAGAACTTTTATCCGTAAATACTGTTGAAAGAGCAGATATATAAAAATCTCCCAAAAAATACTTTCTCGTACTTTGAGTTGACATTAACTCAAAAACAGTATCTAAAACAATTGAAGCCAAAGAAAATGAAGAATAATTGGTTAAAAAATCCTGTAAAACACGTATACCGTGGCATTCTTTTACAATATGTGGATGTTCAAAACAAAATTCTAAAAATGTTTCCAATGCCATGTTCCTTAATGAGTCGTCGGTCTTTTCAATACAACTAATTATTGCCTGTACAATACCTTTTGTAATCCCAGTTTTGTATTCAGAAAATGAACGAACTAACTTAAGCGCCTGTTCACGCTCGATCTGATAGGTGTTATCTCTTGCTAATGAAATTATAATGAATTCAACCAGTCTGTGATTAAATAAAATTTTGACAAATTCTGGACCATTAATTAAATACCTGCAAATACGGAACGCAGCTGCTGTCATTAATTTGTTACCGCTTAATAGCAAAGATTGAATAGAAGAAAGAAAAGAAGTTAGCACGAGATCTTGTCGAAGTTCGGGGTGATTTCTTACTAATTCCACAAAATCATTTGCATTTTTTAATATAAAATCTGAAGATGAATTGATTTCCTGTAAGCCTTGCATGCATTCACTAATTTTCCAAGTTGCACTTTCGGTTGAACAGGATTTTAAAGGTGTTTGAATAACATCATCATAGGTATCGTTGCTGTTCAAAGAATGAGTAGTTAGATTACTAGCTGTGGTATCACCGTCATTAGTAAATGAACTAGATCTATTTATGTTGCTAATGCTTAAGGTTTGTGAATTGTTGATATTAGCATCATCTGAAATATGTGTACTACTCAAATCATCCTTCGACATTCCTCTAATGAAATCAGAAGAATATCCTTTGTCATATTCATTGCTCTTTCTACTTTGCTCATATTGAAATTTTAAATTTGATATTTGCGTTTCCAGTTTTTTAATTGTCTTGGCCAATTCTCTTATTTGAGTGTTTGCTTTAATTCGTATTGAATGTTTCTGTAAATGATCTGTTGAATAAGTACCTGTATAAATATTAGAATCAGTCGTATCTCTCAGCTTCTGTATATCCTCTTTTTTTTTCTTTGTCTGTGTCAATTCTGACTGTAATCTATTTATTTCAGATGGAAGGTTCAATCCTTTCATTGCATTAGTTTTTAATCTCTTTGTTTGTAAAGGACTAATGGGGGATGTCATCGCACTATCAAATCTTCTAGTTGGCAAAAATGAAGTTGATAAAACTAAATTCTGTTTGTTTCTTTTTGAAATACTGCTTGTTCTCGACGTGTTTGCCCTGCTAGCAGGAAATTTATCACTTTTTACTTCCAAATGATGAGAATCGGATGCTAAGCTAGATCCATTCTTTAGTTCATTCATATTTTTCTTTTTTCTATGACATATAATGCAAAACCACCCTTTGAAAACATAAATTTGATTTTCGTGCCCTTTCTATTCAAGATGTTTTATTTTGACATCAATAATTATTTAGACTTTAATTTCTTATTTTCGACCTCAGCACGCAGTGTATCCTAAATAATTTTTAAAAAACCACTTCACGACCTCACATAAAATTATAAAACTAATAGGAAGAACTCAATAATAGAATAAAAAATGTTTATCAATTAATTTTTCTTTGTCTATTTAAAACGTAAAACTTTTTTTTGAAGTATTTTACTTCAAGATATATAAATACTTGAGGTAATTAGATGTAATTGCTTTAAAATTGGAATATAGGTATATATATGAATTTAGATATTTACAGGCATTTTATGAGTAAACTTCAAACAAAAATTATTTTTTTTCATCTTCTAAAATTTCCTTCATTTGTTCAGAAAATGATGAACTATCGTCTTCAATAGAATTAATAACGTCTAAATTTTCTCTATTCCCAAATAAACCACGGACTTTTGATCCAAATTCTTTAAATGTAGAAATATCCCATATCCAACAGCCACCAAAAATAAACATCGAAAATAACCCTACGGTAAGTCCAGAAGATAGTATGAGAGCCTTTGCAGCTTCACCTTGATAGGGTTTTGTGGGAGGGTTATGATTTGAAGAAAATATGCCAGGTTTGTCTTAAAAAAAACTATTGTTAGTAAATAAATAAAACTTAATAATAATTTTGTAAACAGCTACGACATACATTTTAGGTTAATTACAGTTTTATGAATTTTTCGAGAACATATTAGCGCTAGTGCTGTCCCAGTACAAAATCTGAATATTTGAATACGTCTTCTTTGAGATTGATCGTCAACTTCTAATTTTTTTTCAAATTGGTCATTTTCTTGCTCTCTCATGTTGAATTTGTATCTTTGTAACTTTTATGTTTCAAATCTTAAGATTTTACTATGTCGATACAAAATTCTTGCTATATTTGTTTTTTTCAGGCTTCTTTTTTTTTTTTTTACGGAGAATTGATTAGCCTTATTTTCCATCTTTTTACGTTAAAAATACCAACAAAAACTGAAAGTATATAGTTGCAATGCCCATTTATTGTTTTTTTGTTCATTTATTTATAGTTTTGTTTGTTTATTAATTCTATTGGTAAATGAAATTTGAGGATGTTTTACATCGCTGTCTACATATACTGTTAATCATAGAGTATATAAATATATATGCATTTTCAAACACAATTCATCATAATTATTTCTAGGGCCTTCCTAATCTTGTCTCATTTTCAAGTTTCTTTTTATGACTTTATCCTTCTTAATAAGGTATACTACAGCACCCCAACCTGATAGAGCATCACGGTCAGCAGCATTTAATAATGCCTGACTTATTGTTTCAAATAAATCATCTGCTTCCAAATTTGGTTCATATAAAGATTCACACATACCAAATAATTGATCCGATGCTGTACCACTAACTATAAAATCTTTTGCCTCGTCAATACAACCGATCAGATCAAAGCCTGCAATGAATGGTTTTCCAGACTTAGAATTAATACCCGCTACTACAGGACCGACAAAATAAGGGCCAAATCTCCTTTCATATAATGTACTTGATACTAATTGTGTAAACGTTTCAGGCTCAATGGCTCTGTCTTCTTTTAATTTATATAGGTTGGATTTATAGCGAAATGTCTCACTTAAAGTTGTAACATCGGTTGCTAAACCAGTAATACCTAGAAAAACATGACCATAATTAAAAATTTTTTCGAAGTTATTAGATACACCTAAAGACTGACTACCTAGACGTAAATCACAAGCGATTGCTACACAATCCTTACCGGCCATTGCAACAACAATACCACCATTAATAGAACTTGGATCAGACATTGCTTTCTATAGTGTATTTTATTTTTGTTTTAATTTGAAAATTACTGGTCTAATTTAAATGAACAGTCGTTCTATTTATTTGAAATATGTTTCTTTAATCCTTTTATTGGGATTCTTGAACTATTTAAATTGAAATTGTTTTTGCCACCTTGCCGAGAGCATATAAACTCAGAAGATTCGTTGCGAAAAATAAAATACAAGCGGGAGGGTAACAAAATTAATACGTTCATACAAAATACAGTGTTATAAAGACATCACAAAGATCAATATTTTACAACATTACGAATCACCTTTTCAATTGAATATTTCTCTTTTTTTGATAATTAACCTAAATTAACAGAGATTTTTGAAAAAGCGTAATCCACCAAAAATTATAAATAATTTAAACATTTTTAAAATCAAAAAAGGAAATTGTTAAAATTAAAGGAAAATATAAAATTTAAATAAGAATATTAAAATTTTTATAAGTATTTTAATTTTTATTTCAGAAATAAAAAAACATGAACATTTTCTTGAAAATTAACGGGGATTTTACAAAGCCAAAAATATGCTTGATTTTAAATTCAATAGCATTTTTCTGCACAAGATCAATAGAATCAACGTTTCACTACTAAAGTTTACATTGTATTTTTCGGGTTTTATTTTTCAGTTGTAAAATAATAATCAAACTATTAGTTACTTAGAATTATATACAGAGCATTCAGGTATACAAAATAAATTTTTTCTGACTAACTAAACAAATCGGTGATTTGCGTCTTTTATGACATGCATGACAAGCAAACAAATGTAAAATATCAAATGTTACTAAAATTTTTACTTTTGGGATTACCATCACGAATGACACTGGCAAAAAAATATTTTTACTGGGCTGCAGATTTTTTTCCCTTTTACGCGTTGTTTACATTACGGAAAATAAAACTCCCATGCAACACGAAACAATTAAATAAAAAAAAAACACGAGAAAAAAATTTTCATTCTTGATCTTCTCCTTTATTCTCAATTCAATTTCTCGTTTCTACTCTCAAACAAAGATCCAAGAAATAATGTCACAAGTTCAAGAAGCTCCAGTTACTGGATCTCAAATAGATGCGCCTCACAATTCTCTAATGTCTACCGCACCTGGTCAAACATCTCAAACTGTGGATTTTGGTGGCGTTCCAACTGCAACAGATGAAGATGTTGAACAACATAGCGAACTAAATGGCGAAGGAGGAGGTCAAGAAGAGGAAGAAGAGGATGATGTCGCCCTAGTATCATTTGTCCCTCTAGAAAAATTACAAGTTAATGGTATAACGCCTTCTGATTTAAAGAAATTGAGAGAAAATGGGCTACATACCGCTGAAGCTGTAGCTTACGCCCCACGTAAAGCACTTTTAGAGATAAAAGGTATTTCTGAAGCTAAAGCTGATAAATTATTGAATGAAGCAGCCAGATTAGTGCCGATGGGTTTTGTTACTGCTGCAGATTTTCATATGAGAAGAGCAGAAATGATTTGTTTAACTACAGGTTCTAAAAACTTGGATACTTTGCTAGGTGGTGGTGTTGAAACTGGATCTATTACTGAATTATTTGGTGAATTTAGAACTGGTAAATCTCAACTATGTCATACTTTAGCTGTTACTTGTCAAATCCCATTAGATATTGGAGGTGGTGAAGGTAAATGTTTGTATATTGACACGGAAGGTACTTTTAGACCGGTAAGATTAGTTTCGATTGCTCAAAGATTTGGTTTAGATCCTGATGATGCTTTGAATAATGTGGCTTATGCAAGAGCATATAACGCTGATCATCAACTAAGATTATTAGATGCTGCGGCTCAAATGATGAGTGAATCTAGATTTTCCCTAATTATTGTAGATTCTGTTATGGCACTATATAGAACTGATTTTTCTGGCCGTGGTGAGTTGAGTGCAAGACAGATGCATTTAGCCAAGTTCATGCGTGCTCTGCAACGTTTAGCTGATCAGTTTGGTGTTGCTGTAGTAATTACTAACCAAGTTGTTGCACAAGTCGATGGTGGTATGATGTTTAACCCTGATCCAAAGAAACCCATTGGTGGTAATATTATGGCACATTCATCCACCACCAGACTAGGGTTTAAGAAAGGTAAAGGTTGTCAAAGAATTTGTAAAGTAGTAGATTCTCCATGTTTACCTGAGGCCGAATGTGTGCTTGCTATTTACGAGGACGGTATTGGTGATCCAAGAGAAGAAGATGAATGATTTTACTCTTTTGCATGGTAACGTTACACCACAGAATTTACATAATTTTTTAATTCAATTTACTTTATATTATCTTTGTACATATATGTTAGTATTTTTTAATGTTTCATTGTTGTTTATGCACTTTTGTATACTTTCATATTTTAATTATTGTTTTTTCCGCTACGTAGCCAGAAGTTTTTGTCATAGAATAAGAAATTATGAATTTGAGAAAACAGGTAAAAAATACTTTTTGCTCATTATATAACAAATAAACATTTATAAATTAATACGGAAAAATATTTTTACAACTGTTTTTACGCTTTTCAAAATCCTAGAATTGAAAAAATTAAGATGCAAACAAAAAGGCGGAAACCTCATTATAATTCAAACTCCGGCAAAGTTGGGTTGCGAAAAACAATTGACTAATTTATTTATCATCTTGATTTTCAAATGGCCATGATGTTAAAAATTCTTGATTCTTTTTATATCTTTTAATTTTTGAGTAAAAGAAAACACGTTTGGCATTTAAAAGAATTCGTTAAGCCTTTTTTTTTTTGCGCACTTTTTTAATTTGTAAAATTAGCCGCCGAAAGTGCACAGTGTTCTTGGTTCGGGTAACGAAACTTACAGGAACCCCCCCTGGCGCCCTCGTAAAAGGACCAGCAGCAATAAGAAGCCATCAAAGATAATAAGACAATAAATATCATTGCATAATGAAATCACCGCAAACTAGTATAAATTTGGAAAGTTCTTCAAGGTTTAATACATGGTAAATAAATATGCTGAAGAGACTACTTTCTGTAAGCAAGCCAAAAAAGGAAAAAGAAGAAGATAGAAGTAAGGAAAAGAAAAAGGAAAAGGACAATGAAAAAGAAAATCATTCACATTTATCAACAAAATCGACGTCCAAAAAAATTCAAAAAAATTCAAAGCCACGTATTTTATCTACTGAGTTGCCTGAAATACCCGCTGATCCTTCATTGACAACAACTGCTGATGAGTATATTTATACGGTCGATAAACATATTCCAATCTCGCCGGTTTTAGAAAAGCAAGATTTTTTAGTTGAAGATAATTTAAAATTGTTTTCATTTAAAGCTACAAAGGAATTACCTTTTGGTACAGGAGAGAATAAAGTATTTGGGTACGAGAATTTTGGAAATACCTGTTATTGTAATTCCATTCTACAATGTCTTTACCATTTACCAAATTTTAGACAAAATATATTGACGTACCCATTGAGGCCAGAGGGAATGGAAAGGCATAGAAAGTTGAAAATGTTGGGAGATTCTCCTAGAATTTTTACAAATGAAAGTTTTGAAGTTGCTGGCAATTCGAACGGGCCCGACTCTTCAAATAAGACTAAAAGTAACGCAGAAGTTGAAGTCATCGAACAAAAAGGAAACGAAAAAAATGTTTATAATCAAAAGAAAACTTTTATAACAAATTGGAATAAGTCTGCAAGTGAAAATAAAAGTTCAAGTTTAGAAACTGATCAATCCATTGAACCTATTCACACGGTTATCATGTCATCTGATTCGGTTACCGAAAAATTGCATGAAGGTTTCCAAAAAATTATTGTTGGAAGGGACATTAACAAGTCGAATTCCTCACCAGCATCAAAAATTGATTTTTCAACAATATATAATGACCCTGAGTGCTTGCCTAAAATAAACGGGTGCAGCAATGACGATCGCCGCCACAGCAATGAAAATGATGATAATAAATCAGACTTGGAAACGTCGGCAACAATTAGCCAACTCGATAAGACACAAAATACAAGTGAGCAAAGAAAAAAGATTGCACTGATGACAGGTCCCATTGTAAGTATAGATCATATGATAAGAGTAACAGATAAGCCAAATATTTATAATTGCTTGAAAGATATATTTGAATGTATTACTGAAAATGATAATTTTACCGGTATTGTGTCTCCGACGCAATTTGTTAAAACATTAAAAAAGGAAAACATTTTATTTAATACTATGATGCAACAAGATGCGCACGAATTTTTAAATTTTTTACTAAATACATTAGATGAATACTTACAATCACACACAAATATTATTCCTCGTAAATTTAGTGATTTCATTCAAGATCAGTTTCAAGGCACATTAATAAACAGGAGTAAGTGCCTTACATGTGATACTGTGACAAAAAAAGACGAAGCATTCTTAGATTTACCTATTGAACTTGAAAATGAGGAAGAAATTGATATACAAGATATTTTAAACGGTTATCACCAAAGAGAAATTCTAAATGGATCGAACAAGTTTTACTGCAATCAGTGTTATGGACTTCAAGAAGCTGAACGATTAGTAGGGTTAAAACGATTACCAAGAACTCTGTCCATTCATCTCAAACGTTTCAAATATATTGAAAAACAAAATCAAAATGTTAAATTATTTAATAAAATTCACTACCCATTACAATTAGATGTTTCTTCCATATTTGATTCTTCAATTTCAAAGCATTATTCTTTAAAAGGTGTGATAATTCATATAGGAAGTAGTCCTCAGCATGGTCATTACGTTTCGTTATGTAAAAGCGAACTTTATGGCTGGTTACTTTTTGATGATGAAATCGTAGAATCTGTAGATGAAACCACTGTATTAAAATTTGTTGGAGACCAAAATTCACAGTCAACAGCATATGTATTATTTTATGAAGAAGCCGATTCATCTAAAAATAATGAAATAATATCTGAAAAAACTTTTCGTGATAATATTGATCAGTTAATAAAATACGATAATTTGATTAAAAAAAGAGACGAAGAAAATAAAAGAAAAAATCAAATTAATACGCTAAAAGAAAAGAATATCTTGCCACAACCTGAATCCGAAGCATTAAAAAATAAGTCGAGTAACAACTTCAGAAAAGAGTATATTAAAGAACGTAATAGCTCCAATTCTAGTAATAAAAGCAAAAGAAAATCCAAAATTTTAAGCTTTATTAAAGTTTAAAGCCCTTTTTTGCACTTTTTTTTTTTTTTCATGATAATTCATCTATAAATCAGTTCTATCACTGATCTTTAATGACATATTAAAAAATTTAATTTTGAAATTATTGTAAAACTTCCTAGTAAATATTTTTTAATTGGAAAACTATGATGAGGAAGAAGGTAAATGATTAAAAAGAAGGCAAAAAAAAAACATATATAAAATGACAGACTAAAAAAGTATGCAATACTAATTTTTTAAGTATATATATTTGTATCAGAGTTGCATGTTGTTGTTGTTTTTTTCATAATTATATATTCATTAGAAACAATTATCATTTGCAGTGATTTGAAACATGTTTTTTCATATCCCTCATAAAAAACTTTTTTTTTCCCTTAATAACCATTTAACTTATAAAAATGAAAATATAAAAAAAATAAAACATTAAATTTCATTTCTTTCACTCTTCTATCAAGTGATACCTATTTTACAAAATTTTACTTATTTATTAGATTTACATATCTGGAGCATGTGTGAATAAATATGAAATAGATTCACCGTTGTGTAATCTTCTAATAGCTTCAGCTAAAGTAGGACTAATATCCACTTGATGAACGATTGGTAAATCTAATTCGACTGGAACAGTATTAGTACAAACGATTCTAGATAATCTACTATTCTTTAAATTTTCACGAGCTGAACCAGAAAATATACCATGTGTAACAATAGAGATAACTTCTTTTGCACCATGCTCTAATAAAGTATCACAAGCTTTTACTAAAGTCCCGCATGTATCAGCCATGTCATCAATCAATAAACATGATTTACCAGTAACATCACCAACTAAAACCATTCTAGAAACTTCGTTAGCTTTTTGTCTTTCCTTATGAATTAAGGCAAAATTTAAATCCATCTTATCCGCTAATGAAGCCACTCTCTTGGCACCACCAGCATCGGGGGAAACTAAGATTGCATTATCTAAATTTGTATGGTTTTTCATATAATTTAAAACGGTTGGTTCAGCATATAAATTATCAACAGGAATTCTAAAAAAACCTTGAATTTGAGAAGCATGTAAATCCATAGTTACGATACCATCGCAACCTGCAGTTTGTAATAAATTAGCAACCAATTTAGCGGTGATTGCGGCACGAGATTTATCTTTTTTATCTTGTCTAGCGTAAGGGAAATTTGGGATAACTGCAGTGATTCTTCTTGCTGAAGCTGTTTTACAGGCGTGAATTAAGATTAATAACTCCATTAAAAAATCATTAATTTCCTTTTCACCAATACCGGTTTGAATAATGTATACATCTTCATCACGAATACTTTCACCAATAGTGACAGATGTTTCTTTATTAGAATACTGATATACACCAACTTTACATAGGGGAATACCCAATCTTTTGGAAATTAATTCAGCTAATTCTGGGTGAGAATTACCAGCCAATAGTTTAATACTATTTAAGGACATATCTTCGTTATCAGCACTCATCAAATGAATATATTACTTTTTCTCTTCAAGTGATACACACCTGAAATAAATTATATAACGATTATTTTCGTACAGTAATTTGTTTTACTAAGGTGATTGCGTAAAACCCTCCGTGTTAGTTGGTTGGTTGGTTGGTTGGTTAGTTAATTCAAAACATTATCTGGACATTCTATTTTTTGCAATGAGCAGCATCGATTAATCGTATCACGCTAAAAAATTTTCAAATTCCAACAAGAATTGCGGAGCGGCGAAAAAGTAAAGGATGCAATGGTTAAAAAATATTATTCGATGTTATAAGAGTTTCGCAAGACGTTCAAATAACTATATTATGCAATTAGTGATATGATGATGGTTGGAAATCTTTTGGGATGGGGTGCGCATTTTTTTTTGTTACAGATAATGAAGTTGTAACAGGTATCTTATTACTTTATATAAAACTATTAATTATTACTATATTTATGAACCAAACAAACAAACTAACAAGAACAATTATGATCAGAAATTTTCAACCTTTAAAATTAATTTGCCTTGAGCACGTTGTGTCTCCATGTAAGAAAATGCCTCCTTAATATCCTTCCAATTGTATTCCTTGTCGATAATGCATCTCACTACACCATCTTTTAGTAATTCACCGCATTTATTAATCCAATCATTTGCACGTGCATTCTTGGCATTCGGATCAAAATAATAATGAATATAATCGTATGACCATAAAACATACCCGAACATTTTTCTTGCATTAGCACTAGGATTGTCCCAAGAATTAAAAATATCATTCTTATAATTAGCGACGTAATCACCAACGGTAGTCAAATATGTACCGCTTTTATGAATCAAATCGCTCGAATGACTCAAGATATCGTAACCACCAATAAAATCTAATACAACGTTAAATTTACCTTGGTCATAAATGATATCAATACTTTTATCACCATCGTATGTAACTGCTTTGCCCTCTTTAATCATAGCTCTTAATGGTTTGCTTGATTTACCTCTATAGGCTAAATAGTCTACAAAGATCATCTTATCAATAAAGTTTGGAAATAATTTTTTCAATTTTTCTGCACTAGAACCTGTTGTGACAATGACTAATTTTTTTTGAATTTGGTAATGATTTATCAATAGTTGAATAGTGAATAAACCAACGGAACTAGTCCCACCATTGATTAAAATATTACTATTAGTTCTCAAAGAACCATTTTTATCTAACTTGTCTAAAATATTAAATGCAGCGCCTAAACAGAATAATGAACCAGATGCCTCTTGTTTTGTAATGTTGTGTGGTTTTAATAAAATTGGATCTAAAGTTGGATCAATTAAAATGCTAGATTGTAAACAACCTTTAGCTAAATGAGGATGATAGAAGATACCAAAAACTTCATCACCTTCCTTCCATGAATCTTTCAAATCTTTACCAACTTCTGCTATAGTACCACTATATTCTCTTCCAAGTCCAACTTCACCATAAATAGCGGAAGAATAACCATTTTTAATTTTTTTATCAACTGGATTTAAACCAACGTAATTGATATTAATGACTAATCTATTCTTTGGAATAGGCATCTTTATCTTATTGGCATAAGAGAATTCCAATGGTCCTTTCTTTGAATGGAAAACCAAGGCTTTTGTTGGGATAAATCTAATATTTCTAAGGGGTCTGGCTACTCTACGCAAGACCGGTTCAGAAACTTTAATTTCTTTAGGAGCTGCAACAGACGGCAATTCAGTCATGATCTCCAATTTTGGATCACGCATAGCTAAAATTTTATCAGACATGATTATTATTAGTTAACTAAAGGGTTTATTGTAAAAGAGGAGCCATAAAAATTAATTTTTATAATATATTATCTCATAAATTTTCAATATGGATGAAGTGAAAGTTTTCCAAGTGAAAAAAAATTAAAAGAGTTCACTTACAGATCGATCGCTGTGGTTTTTATATAGCAATTTCGATGCTCTCATAAAAATATAGCGCCTTTTTGTTTGTTCACTAATCAATACGTACTGGATTTAATCACTTTGATTTTCGTTTTAGTCTCGGAACGGAACAAACAGGAAATCCAAGGTAAAAATTAAATTATCTCACTTTTAGTAGGATAATTATTGAGGTTAAACAGGGTCCTGAAGTTGAACAAAGCCAAATGTCACGTTTTGCTGGTGACAAACACTGCTGATTCTGGTATTGTGACACAGTTTATTATTACTGGAGATGCTAGTGCCATGGCTGACACTTTGTAGATGAAGCCTCTCTACAGACATAGCGGCATTATGTTTCTTGATGCAACCTACTTATTAATTAAAATCTCGTTGGAACATTCAACGCAAATAACAGAAAGAAAAAAAAACAAACACAAGGGTACATGGTATATTTAGTGGATAATGTATATTTCTTCTATCTGTTTCTGTCATTTGCAATCGACGCCTTTGACTGCTGTGCACCCATGCATTTTACAGAACCCGTGCACGCAACAAACAAAGATTTTAAAACATTTAAAAATCTTGCGTGGAAAAACTCGGCATTGCAAAAAAAATTGAAAAATCTGCGAAAATCAATTTGCAGCTGCCAGCGTTTGTTGCCGCAACAGTTTGGAAAACCATTCGCACACAGCAAGTGAACTCCATTGTTGGTTTCGATTACAATGATTGAATCGCATTGATAAAACTACTAGTGCTTGAATGGGTGATACCTATATAATAATATATGATGTTCTAATTACATATTTTTTTTTGGAAAACAACTCTAAATAATCACACCAGAACAAAACGTATGTGTCCTTATGGTTATTAAAGAAAAAAAATTGATAGTACAATAATGATATATAATTAATGCCATTTTACAAAACATTTTAAAAATAAATGGAGGAAACTTATAACGCATCTATTTTGCTGGGAAAAATAAATTAAAATATATATGTATATATATATATATATGTAATCTACCAAATGATTACAGAGTTGAAATTCAGGTCAGAATTTATTTCACTATTCAAAAAAGATAATTGTAACATTTATTACTGATAAATAAATTTAATTTTTTTTCAAGGAATCACGCATTAAATTAAAGATTATTTTTACTAACAGAATACATTTTCGTTTTTTGTATTTTTTATACAGTTATAAAAATGGGTATTTCTCGTGATTCTCGTCACAAAAGATCAGCCACCGGTGCTAAGCGTGCTCAATTCAGAAAGAAGAGAAAGTTTGAATTAGGTCGTCAATCTGCTAACACTAAGATTGGTACCAAGAGAATTCATACTGTTAGAACCAGAGGTGGTAACAAGAAATACAGAGCTTTAAGAATTGAAACCGGTAACTTTTCTTGGGCTTCTGAAGGTGTTTCTAGAAAGACTAGAATTGTTGGTGTCGCTTACCATCCATCCAACAATGAATTAGTCAGAACTAACACTTTAACTAAATCTGCTGTTGTTCAAATTGATGCTACTCCATTTAGACAATGGTACGAAGGTCACTACGGTCAAACTTTAGGTAAGAAGAAGAATGTTAAGGAAGAAGAAACTGTTGTTAAATCTAAGAACGCCGAAAGAAAATGGGCTTCAAGAGCTGCTTCTGCTAAGACTGAACAAGCTGTTGAATCTCAATTCTCTGCTGGTAGATTATACGCTGTTATTTCTTCTAGACCAGGTCAATCCGGTAGATGTGATGGTTACATCTTAGAAGGTGAAGAATTAGCTTTCTACTTAAGAAGAATGACCGCTAAGAAATAAAAAGCTTACTAAGGGATTAATAGTATAAATATCAATTCATGTATCATCTTTATAATTATTTAGTTTTTCAAATACAATACAAATAAACAAAAATATCTTTAAACTTAAATTTGTTGAGAAAAAACTGAAAAAAATTATTAACATATTTATAAATTACCATATTATTATGGTTAATTTTAACTATATCCTATTTAAAAGATAATTTTTTTTGTACAATTTTAGTCGTGTAGTTATTCAAAAACATTATAATAATCAAGGTAAATAAATCAATTTATTTAACATTTACAAATTACAAGACTAAGTATAAGATATATATAATAAAATAGTGAAAAGATCAGAAATAGGCAATGAAGTTTATCTGCATTCCTTTTAATTTGAAAAAAAAAAGGGTCAGTACAGGTCTGTGTTTTCATTATTTCATCATTTAAAACCATTCACTATTGAAGAAAGAAAAAAAAAAAAAAATTAAAAAATTTAATGTCCTCATTAAAGAAATTTTTAACTTTAATTTGTTCTGTAATTTATTTTCGCTTAAGAATTTTGAATTATAACGTATTGTATGTTATTATTTTTTATATATATATGATATATTCAATCCTTTTTTGACAAAACTAATAAATTGAGTTTGGGAATAAATTAATTACATTTGAAAAATTTTAGATGCTTTTATAGTTCGCAGCGCATTCAAAGAAATGAAAAAAAAAATTTTTTGAAAAATTAAAAATTTGTTCATTGTAAGAAAAAAAAAAAATTAGGGTTAAACTGAAAATAATATTGGAATAAAATTATTAAAAAATCATGATAAAAAAGAAAACTAAAAAACAAAAAAAAAAAATATGTAAATTAATGTAGATGCAAAAAGAAAAAAAAATATCAGGTTGAATGAATGTCAAATTTAATATTTACTAGAATACCTAGGGATATTTTTATTGGTATTGATCATTATAATTTTGAAGTTAAAACTAATCAACCATTTAATGGTATTATTGATATACCTAATGATTTAATACATGTAGTTCATTTTCAAGATCATGGAGAAAATGGTATAAGGTATGGGTATTGGTTTAATGAAGGTAATTATTATTTTATTTATGATGAAGATTTAGAAATGTTTAAAATGTTTAAAGAAGATGATACTTTTAAATTTGATAGAATCGTTAAAGATTATAAATTACAAAACAAAATTGTAACTTATCCAAAAATTGATGAAAAAGATAGATGGAATCGATTAAGCAAATTTATAAAATGGGAGAGAATTAAAGGAATGATTGTTAGTAAGGATGAAAATGAAAATGAAAATGAAAATGAAAATGAAAACTTGTCATTTTTTTATATTGATTCATCTATTACAACTTTAGATGAGTCGAAAGTATTGGAAGATACTATAAATAAAAATAAAAGATTTTTGAAAAGCGAAAATGGAATGGATAAAGAGAGGATGGTAAAAGAATTATATTTTAATTATACAAGTATAAAATTTAAAAGTAAAGAAGCGATACGAAAAGATTATTGTATGGAGGATTTCTTAGATAAATCATATTATTTAAATGAAGTGATATTAAAATCTTTTTATTTGAATGATATTAAATTTTTTTATTGTGAATTTCAATTTTCATATTTAAATTTTTTATTATTTGGTAATTATGGATCAAGTTTACAATGGCATAGTATGATTGAACTTATTTTCAAATCATCGAAAATAGATAAAAACCAAATGAATGAGCTTGATGAAATGATGGCTATACAATTAGAAATGTTACCGCAAGAATATATTGAAAGTATGATAAATGAAGAAATGTGGATGGTTTGTATGAACAAATCGTTTCAAAAAGATAGCGTGCCTTTAACGAAAATTGTATTGAAAAATAAAGCCCCGCATTTAGTATTAATGGATGATGAAGAGTTGGAAAGTAATTTGGAAAACGATAATGATTCGGCAGCTGTCTTTCACGGCCTTGACAGTGAAGAAGAAGACGAGTACGAGCCAACTGTTGTTGGTGGTGTGTTTTACCAGGGGTAAAGGGAAAGCTAATTGTGTCACTTACTTACTAGTTTGTGTGTGTATTTATAAAGAAAGGCCTTCCTTGCAGTAATTATTATGGTGTAATTAACGAAATCCGCGTCACGTGCTTGCGCGCGAGTTTTTTTTATTTTTTTTTTTTTTTCTGCCATGTAAAATTTTTAGGGGAAGGCAAGAAGAAGGGGCGGGCGGCAGAGCATCGACGGAAGGTGATTTTAATTGCACGGGACAGAAGAAAACAAGATGGCAGTTGCAGTTGCAGTTGCAGTTGTCGGGCACCATCCAACAGAGCGTATGCTTGGTGTATAAGACATATATATATCTTTTCATCCGTATATCCATTACTGTACAAGCACCGCTGTTCAGTTGTTCTGGTTTGTTCTCGATCGTTTTCGTTTTTGTTTTCGTTTTCGTTTCGAGCACAAATTGCACCGGCCGGGTTACCCCGCTGTTCATTGCTCTCGAATTCTCTCGAAGTTTCCGGTTAATCGCGCAGCGCAAACGACACGCTTCTTGCGTTTTCTGGGCTTTTCTCGTGGGCGGCACAGAGAACATTTTGGAATATTTAATTCATTTCAGGGGATGCACTATTTAACTCTAATTAACATACCAAATAGACTGACAAATTCTTATATAAATGCATTCTATATTATCTTAATGGAATCAATTCATCTCTAATTTTATATTCTTATTGTTTTTCCAAATTAAAAAATATCATATATTTTTATAAAGAGAAAAAAAACATCCAAGAAAAAAAATATATATATATATAAATTAATAAAATGTCTAAAGCTGTTGGTATTGATTTAGGTACTACTTATTCATGTGTCGCTCATTTTACTAATGACCGTGTTGAAATTATTGCAAACGATCAAGGTAACAGAACAACACCTTCGTACGTAGCATTTACTGACACCGAAAGATTAATTGGTGACGCTGCAAAAAATCAAGCTGCTATTAATCCAATAAATACTGTCTTCGATGCAAAACGTTTGATTGGTCGTAAATTTAACGATCCGGAAGTTACTACTGATGCTAAACATTTCCCATTTAAAATCATTGATAAAGAAGGTAAACCTGTCATTCAAGTTGAATTTAAAGGTGAAACAAAGACTTTTACTCCAGAAGAAATTTCTTCAATGGTTTTAACCAAAATGAAAGAAACGGCTGAAAATTTCTTAGGTACAAATGTTAATGACGCAGTCGTTACAGTTCCAGCTTATTTCAATGATTCTCAAAGACAAGCTACTAAAGATGCCGGTACCATTGCAGGTTTAAACGTTTTACGTATTATTAACGAACCAACCGCAGCAGCTATTGCTTACGGTTTAGATAAAAAAGGTGCAGCTGATCACAACGTCTTAATCTTTGATTTAGGTGGTGGTACTTTCGATGTTTCTTTATTATCTATTGATGAAGGTATCTTTGAAGTTAAAGCTACCGCTGGTGATACTCATTTAGGTGGTGAAGATTTTGATAATAGATTGGTTAATTTCTTATCTGATGAATTTAAAAGAAAAAATAAAAAAGATATCACTTCAAATCAAAGATCTTTAAGAAGATTAAGAACTGCTGCTGAAAGAGCTAAGAGAGCTTTATCATCATCTGCTCAAACATCAATTGAAATCGACTCCTTATTCGAAGGTATTGATTTTTACACTTCAATTACAAGAGCCAGATTCGAAGAATTATGTGCTGATTTATTTAGATCTACTTTAGATCCCGTTGAAAAAGTCTTGAGAGATTCAAAATTAGATAAATCACAAGTTGATGAAATCGTTTTAGTTGGTGGATCTACTAGAATTCCAAAAGTTCAAAAATTAGTTACTGATTTCTTTAATGGTAAAGAACCAAATAAATCAATTAATCCAGATGAAGCTGTCGCTTATGGTGCTGCAGTTCAAGCTGCTATCTTAACCGGTGATACTTCAAGTAAAACTCAAGATTTATTGTTATTAGATGTTGCTCCATTATCTTTAGGTATTGAAACAGCTGGTGGTATTATGACAAAATTAATTCCAAGAAATTCCACTATTCCAACTAAAAAGTCTGAAACTTTTTCAACTTATGCTGATAACCAACCTGGTGTCTTAATTCAAGTATTTGAAGGTGAAAGAACAAGAACAAAAGATAATAACTTATTAGGTAAATTCGAATTAGCTGGTATTCCACCTGCTCCAAGAGGTGTTCCACAAATTGAAGTTACTTTTGATATTGATGCTAATGGTATATTAAACGTTTCTGCAGTTGAAAAAGGTACTGGTAAATCAAATAAAATCACAATTACCAACGATAAAGGTAGATTATCAAAGGATGATATTGAAAGAATGGTTAACGAAGCTGAAAAGTTTAAAGCTGAAGATGAAAAAGAAGCTGAACGTGTTCAATCAAAGAATCAATTAGAATCATACGCTTTCTCATTGAAATCATCTATTAACGAAGCAAACTTTAAAGAAAAAGTTGGTGCTGAAGATGCTGAAAAGCTTGAAAAAGCTGCACAACAAACAGTTGATTGGTTAGATGCATCTCAAGCTGCTTCTACTGAAGAATATAAAGATAAGTTAAAGGAATTAGAAGGTATTGCTAATCCAATTATGAGTAAGTTATATGGTGCTGCTGGTGGTGTTCCAGGTGGTGTTCCAGGTGGTGTTCCAGGTGGTGCTCCAGGTTCTGGTGCTGCTCCAGGTGGTGCTGATTCAGGTCCAACTGTGGAAGAAGTTGATTAATTTTATTGATTAACTCATTTACTTATTCATTCATTCCACAATTTAAAAATGCAAATTGATATATAGTTCTTTAAATATTTCTTTACATATATCCTTACGTATTATTATTCAAATAATCTATTCAATAAAAGTTTTTGATGTCTATAAAATAAAAAAACTAATAGAAAATTTTCACATATTAAATTTATTTTATTTTATTTTATTTTATTTTATTTTATTTTATTTTATTTTATTTTATTTTATAATCGATATTAATTTTCGCGTTTTTATGTGATGTTCAAACTTTAAGCGATTTACAATGCATTCGCAAATTTATTAATTTTAATTAATCGAACGAGATTTAATGTTAAAATAACATGGATCACTAACACATACATATTAAAATCTTGAATAAAGTATTTTAAAAAATAAAAACAAAAACATAATCAAATGGATTATTCAAATAGTGATGAATCAAAAGAATGGGAATGCCCCCCTTCAGACCCTCCTCCAGTACAATCATCATCATCATCATCATCATCATTTCCTATAACACCAAATGGAAAATTAAAGTTATTTAATAAAAACAATAAAAATTATTACAATTCTAACGAACATTCAAAATCTGTTGTCGATGATATTTTGTCAAATAGAAGTATAAAGAATAAAAAAAATTTTTTTGGTTCTTCTTCACCAATTTCAAATTCAAATGAAAATCATAAAGATTACCAACTTAAAAAACTTAAAAATTTAAGAAACATTGAAAAAGATCAAAAATTATTATTAAAAAGAGGTGGTTTAGAAAAGATGGAAAATTTTATCTTCAAATCTGAAAGAAAGGAAACCGTTGAAAAATTAAATAAAGAAGCTGAAATCAATTCATTACCAACTGAATTAATTGAAAATTTAGAAAAAGAACAAAATCAAGAATTAGAACTTTATGATGAAGATTTGATAGACTTTTTAGAGAATCAAAATCATTATCAAGAAGAATTAGAACAAATGTTAAGTGAAATGTCATTTAGTTGAAATTTTTATTGGCACGTGACTTGGACTAAAGCTTCACGAAATTTTTTTTATTTTTTTTTTTTTAAGGGAATCCGCAATAAAAATAAATCTTGATTTAAAAAGAGAAAAGAAATTGAAGTTAAAAACATTATAAATCGGTCTTTTATAAATATTTTAGTCATTATAAACTTTGGTATTTTTGATTGGATTAGTCATTATTTCTAATAGAAGAAGAAAAGAAAAGAAAAAAAAAGAAAAAAAAATTTAAAAATATGGTATCTTTTAAAGCAGAATTCGATTTTGAGAAGAGAAAAGCTGAAGCTGAAAGAATAACAAAAAAATTTGAAAATAGAATACCTGTTATTTGCGAAAAAGCGGAAAAATCTGATATTGTTGATATCGATAAGCGTAAATATTTAGTTCCAAATGACTTAACAGTAGGTCAATTCATTTATGTTATAAGGAAAAGGATTTCATTACCTTCCGAGAAAGCTATTTTCATTTTTGTTAACGATACTTTACCTCCAACGGCTGCATTAATGTCCTCAATATATCAAGACCATAAGGATGCAGATGGGTTTCTTTATATTACATATTCTGGAGAAAACACGTTTGGATTCTAATGAAAAAAGGGGGAAGGACATATTTTTTTAATCAGATGATAACAATTTTGCAAGTTTAAACTTTATTTTTTTTTATTTATCAAGATTCTTTATTTCCTGTTTTTGCTTCTATGAGCAAGAGAAAACTACTAATTAATAACTGATTTGAATTTAATCGGCCATATAGATATACGATACTTGAATGATATAACGAAAATTAAAATGATGAATTTAGGTTTTAGTCTTTTTTTTTTTTTTTTTTTCAGTATAAATAATAAAATAATTCATATATTCATTGCTTGTTTAGTTGTTAATTTTTTTTCAGGGTGTCACAAAAACAATTTTTAAAAAAAAAAAGAAAAAAATTCATATTTCAGTAAAAGAAGAAATAATATTTAAACTCAGATCATTTTTAAATAAATTAATATTTAAACTTAGATAATTTTTAAATAAATTAATATTTTTTTATTTTTTAGCAAATGTAACTGTAAAGAATGAAAAATAAGATACCCTTGAACAGTAAATCGATTAACATACCCAAACAATCTTTAAAAAATGAAAACAAAATTCAAAAAAAGAAAGAAAGAAAGTTAAATATAAAAAATTCTCTAATTATCAATGATTTTAAATCAGAAAATAAATCAAATAGTATATTTAATATCAAAAATGGTAATTATAATAGTGGAGATGAAAAGGATTTGACTAGACAAGAAACGCAAGATACTGATGACATTGAAAATCATTTACTTATTCAACTAGAAAAATCTGAATTAATTGAAAATAAAAAATCCATAAGATGTGATTTAACTAAAAAAAATTTGAAAAATTTTCAAAGTGAAATTTTTAGATTAGAAAATTCAAGTAGTTTATGTGATCATTATATTTGTAGTGAAAAAAATATTATATCAATAAAATTTTCTAGGTTATGGTTTCTTTTTGAATTAGAAATGTTATCAGATACTGGTTTAAATCTTAGAAATAATTGCTACTATAATAAAGTTTATAAAAAATTAGATAATTTGTGGATTCAAAGTGATTGTCTAAAAAAACCATTGCCTGAAGGTTATCCATCGTTTTTTATTTCTCAATTAAAAATAAATGAAATTAATTTTAAAGATTTGAATTCAAAGAAGTCAAATGATGAATCAGTTAAATTTTTTACAATTATTGAAGATGAAAATGTTGAAAAATTTTCAAATAAAAAATTACCGCCAAGTATTTTATATGCTCGTAACAATAGTGAAATTTTTGAAAATATGTCCTTTAATGTTGAGAAAATTTTAAATAAAAATGATTCAAATTTTGAAAATAAAGATTTAAGAAATGAAAGTTCAAAAGAAGAAATAAAATTAAATAAAAATATTAGAAAAAAAAACATCTTTTCTAAAAGTTAAATATACTTAAAATTTTTTTTTTTTTTTTTTTTTTAATTTTTTTATTTATATTTTTGACAAAAAAATTGTTGTTCGATTTCCTTTTAAAATTCAGGTAAATGAAAAAGAACATGAAATTGGAAAAAAATTAAAAAAAAAACAAAACAAAATTAAATAGGTATGAAATTTAAGATTTTATTATATATGTTTTTTTGATGCACTTCTTCTTTTCCTTTTTTTTTTTTGATCTTAATGAGAGTTTACATAAATATAAAAAATTATATTAAAAGAAGAAAAAAATTTTACTAAAGTAAAATCACCTTTTTCTCTTTTCTTTAACTTCATCATCCTTTGTTGGATGAAGTCTAATGACGTTTGGATAATCTTGTCTATTAGCTGAATAACCTTGATGCCAATCATAACTTAACGCATATGCATAAATTGTACCATTTCTATTAAAATTTGAAGTTGATATTGAAGCATTTAATGATGGGAAACCTTTTAATCTATGTCTATGATTTTTATCCCAAAAATGGAACGTACCATCACCACCAGCAGTTGCAAAAGTACCGTAAATTGGATGAAATACTATACTATTTAATGGGTAAACCATTGATTGAGATTGTGTACCTGCTGCTCTATTTGGATTAGTTTGACGATGACATTTGAATGAAAACCCATTTTTTTTTTGTATTTCATCATCGATATATCTTATTGCACATCTACCTTCAATTGAACCTATTGCATAACCATCACCTTCATTATAACATGATACAACTCTTGTTTGCCATTTTAATGGTGATTGAGTTGTTTTAAAAATTGATGTTGGATTATTTAAATTAATTATTGCAATATGTCTTTCAGCTGTACCAATGACTAATAATTGTAATTTGTTATCCATTGAATAAACTCTTTCAGGCATCATGATAGTTGAAATTGGTTGTGATTGTCTTAAATCCCAATATTTAATCGTTTTATCCCAAGAACCTGTAACTAAACATTCAGTATTTGATGGACCACAATTAACAAATCTTAAAGAACTGATTGCTGAATTATGATTACCAATTTGATTTGATTGATTAGTTGTTACGTCAAAAATTTTAACTATATTATCACAACCACCTGATGCAATTTTAGTACCATCACTATTCCATCTTGTTGTTAAAACTGGAGCAGAATGTTCAAACTGTGAAATACCTTGTGGTTGACCAGATTGAACATCCCAAATTCTAACTTTACCATCCCAAGAACTTGCGGCAAATAAAAAATCGTTTTGTGGTGAAAATGCAATATCAGAAATTGAATCATCAGCTGGATTTTGAATTATGATATCATTTGCTAAATCATTTTCCGTTGCTATTGTTGTTGAGTTTCCTGGTGTACTTGTCGTTGAAGAAAAGAACGACATTATTATAGCTACTCTTTCTTCAGATATATGTATGTGATTGTATATATATATTTTATTCTTTCCATATAAAAAATTTCATTTTTTAATATTTTTTTTTTTTTTTTACCCGTCAAGAAAAACCGAACAATAAACGCAATCAATAAAGATTATTAATATAAAAAATATTTAAAAAAAAAATAACAACATTCATATAATTATTATTATAAAATTAGAAAAGTAATGCGAAAAAAGAAATGAATATTAAGAAATTAAAAGTCAGTTGAATGAAGTAGATCTACATATATATATGTATGTATATTACCAATCCATATATTTAAAACCATTATCATTTGAATCAATAAAATTATCAATATCGTAAAAAATTGATAAATTATTATTAAAATTATTATTTGAATTATGCGGTTGATTGTCTGAATGATTTAATGATAGTAAAGAATGTTTATTATTATTAATTAGTGGTGGAGAATAATTTGAGATTGGAAATATGGTAAATAAATGAGATGCATTATTTACTTTATAATTATTATTTTTTAAAATATTTGACTTTTTATGATTTATTTTTTTATTATTATTTTTTTTTAAAAAATTATTTTTCTTGTTTAATAAAGCTAGTTGAATATTATAGTCGTAATCATCTCTAACAATTTTATTTCGCATAATTACTTTATTTGTAAAAATGTTTTTTTTTTTACGATTTTTTGAATTATTTTTTTTTTTGATCTTTTGAATTTTATTATTATTATTATTATTATTATTATTATTATTATCTTGATTAATTTGTTCTAAAAAATCCCAATCTTTCATCAAAGTATTATTAAAATTATAACTATGATTATAATTGATATTACATTCTTTTTCGAAAGCTTCAGCTGTATTTAAAAAAGAAGATTTCTTAAGGAAATCATGCAAAAACATATTAAAATTGTTGTTATTGATATTAGGTTTTAGGATTAATTTTTTTTGAACTAATTTGTTATTATTTATTAAGTTATAAGGATGTTCCATATATGAAAATGATCATATTGTTAGGAAAGAAATGACAAATAAGAATAAAATAATAAGATATGATTTACTTGTTGTTAATATATAGGAATGTAACAACGAATCAATGGATCAAACTATTGAATTACGAATATAATTTTATGCGGGATGCCTATATAATACGGCAGAAGCAACTAAAGTAAGTAAGTTGAAATGTTTTATCTGTGCCAAGGCAAAAGTGTACACAAGAAAGAAATTTACTGACTCTAATATTATCGTAGTGTAAATGAAATCGACTGTAGGACAAGGAATGCGATACCGGAACGTCTTTGATGTTCGGCGTGTTTCTGCTGCATTTGTGTGATGAGTAAGTAAAGTAAAGTAAAGTAATTACGTACTCCTTTTCGTATCCAAGAACTAATTAACTAACTGATCGACTGACATATCTATTAATAGATTGATTTGTAAGTTTATTTGTGAATAAAATTTAGAAACGGAAAAGAAGGTGAAAATTTTTTTGTGCGGGGTGTGCCGGTTTTAATTTCAATTTCAGTTTTAGTTCAGTTTGACTTCGCTTTGCGGAAAAACGTGCCGAGCAGAAGGGGTTGCCCCGCCCCTCACACCAATCTCTCCGAGAAACGTGTGTGCCCCTCTCGGCCATGAACTTTGACGCCGATATTCGAAGGGTACCTAATTTTAGAAGGCAACAAGCAGCACGGCCGGCGGTGTTTTTTTTTCTGAGTGGGACGCGTGGTGACGTATCAATAAACGTGATGCAAATATTCACATCGGCACGTGACAGAACCAAAAATATAATAATGGCAAATAGGTTTACAAAAAATGATATACAAAAATTTATAGGTATATATAATAATCAAACAAAGAAAAAATTCATGCAATAACCGAAGCCAAAACAGAATTTTGAGAGACAACACCACTGTAGTTAGAATTCAAATATTTTAATAATTCAATAACTTTGTGTTTCATTTCGTCATTTTGGAACTGTTTTAATCTTTCCATGTTTTCTTCTCTACCTAATGTAGATTCTTGTTCTAATTTTATTCTTTCATTTTCTTTGACAAAAACATTACTGAAAATTTCAACTACTTTAGCTGTTTCATTGATAATAACAGAATTGTTTTCTTGGTATAATTTGATGATCAATTCGAAGATGGAATTGTATTCTTCAAATCCGGTGTTCAATGGTAAATGTTTCAATAATACTGGTATAGTTTGTTCTAATGGAACTAAATTTTCATTTTTTAAAATCATACGTGAAACACACCCACTTGCATTAGCATAAGCTCTATCAATAATTTCTTTAGTAACTTCATCATCTTCATTAGATAACATCTTTTCATCAGCAGTGCTTAATAATTGATATAAAGCTTTTAAAACTGGTTCATAAACTGCTGAAATATCAAAGGATGAGTATTCACATAATAACCCAACACCATATGCTGCATTACCTCTAACTTCTAATGATTTATCACTAGTTAATTTAATAACTAAACCTTCTAACATTTCTTGAATAAATGGATTTTGTTCTTTCATACCTAATGAAATTTCAGAAACGGCACCAACTGCACTAGATCTTTTATTCTTTGATTTGGATTGGAATAATCCTAATACAACAGCCTTGAAATTTTCAAAAACTTTAGCAAAATCACCTCCTAATGCATATGATAAACTAACTAATACTTCTAATGCAACATCTTGTAATGTAGCTTCGGTTTCAGATGCATCTAAATCTTCATCCTTTGGTACATCTTCTTCTAAATCAATAGTTTGACATGTATGGCTACCATTTAAGATACTTAAGACTTGAACACATAAACTTTCTAATGAGCTTGAATCACCATTATCCATAATAATAACTGAACCAAATTCTTTAATCATATTTGCTAAATCTTCAAGTACTGTAATAACCATAGTATTTTCAAATTCATCATTTAAATTATTTAATGAAATTTCTCTAGCATTCTTGATGACTGTTAAAACATTTTCATCAACATATGATCCACTTAAGATACCCTTTGGATAAGTCTCTGGAACAATCTTAGATGATAATAAAACTGCTTTAACAATATTCCAAATTGTGTTTAATGCAGTTTCTCTTAAACCATATGATTCTTCAATTTGTTCATTTAAAACTTTTAATGCTTGTTCAACATATGGTAAGAAATGTTCTTTGGTACCCAATGCTAATTCAGATAATGCTGCTGCAGCAACTTCTTTTTCATATGAAATACCTGTATTAACTGTAAATTTATTTTGCAATTCTTCTTCAGTAGCACCTTCAGTGAAGGCGGCTAAATCTTCAGCATCACCATCAAAATTAAATTGATATTCATCTAATTCTAACGTTTTGAAAATTTCAGGTAAGATAGTCTTTAAAAATGGTGAAAAATTTTCACCATAAACTTTGGCTAAATTTGCAATAAAAGCATAACCTGATTCTCTTAATCTAGCTGAATCAGTCTTAATGGCTTCATATGCTGAATTAACTAATGGTTCAGCAAATTCTGCAAATGCATCAGATCTAACTGCTCTTGCCATAGTTGAAATATTTTCAAAAGTCATTGATCTTAATTCAATGTCATCATCTGACATACCTTCAATTTGAGAACAATTTTGAATGAATTGTTCTAAATATTGAACACTTGTCTTGAAATATGGAATAAATGCTGCACCTGATGCAAATGCTGCTGATCCAATTGCTGAAACAACTGCACATCTTAATTTTGATGAATTATTATTTTCTAACATGAAGAATAATTTGTTCATTAATGGTTCTAAATATTTTGCAATTGCATCGTATGCAATAAATTCTAATAAACCATCTAATGCAATTGTCGCATAACGATAAATAGTTGCAAATTTAGCTGAATCAATAATATCAATAATTAATGGTAAATATTGTTCATGATATTTAGCAACTTCATCTTGCAAATCTGTTGTCATTTGACTAATACATTTTAATGAAGCTAATTTAACAATTGGTTCAGAATCTTTTAGTCCACTAATGGTAATTGGAATAATTTTATCAAATTGTGATAAAATATAATCTGGTGAACCTGTTACTGAAACAGAAATAGCCATTAAGATAGCTCTTCTTTCAAATGGATTAGTTGATTGTGACATTGTTGATAAATGTTCAACAATAACTGAAGCAACTTGAGATGGTGGTAATTCAGATGAAGCAAATGCCAATAATCTAATTGCAGTTAAAGATGGTGTATTTTCTTCATTTTCACCAGCTTCATCTTCATTATTTAATTCATCATCAACATCAATTTCTTCTGATGCAATCTTTAAAGCCGCTAAAGTAATTTCTGGACCTAATTTACCTTGAGAAATTTTTGATTTTCTATAAGATAAAGCAGAAATAATAAATTGAATGGCAAAAACTCTAACATCTTCTTCAATTTCGTTATTAACAGAAATTTGTAAAGCTAATTTAACTAAATCAATAATTGTATTACCAGTTAATTTTGAATCTAATAATAAGAAATCATTTAAACAATTGAAAATTAATTTAGCGTTATTAGTATCATCTGCTTTAATGACAGCGTCTAAAACGTTAACAATTGATGGAATTAATGAAGCAAACTTATTAGCTTGTTGTTCATTAATATTTTCATTTTCTTCAATTAAAGCAGAAACGTGATTTAAAGCTTGAGCAGATAAAGATCTAGTTTCTAATGAAGCGGTATCATTAATAGTTTGACCAAATAAATTCAAGAAATCATCGATGAAAGCAGTTAAAATTGGAGTAAATTCTTCTAATAAAGATAATAAAATGAAAACAGAAATTTGTCTTGTTTGAGCATTATCACCTGAAGCAGCTTGAATTAAATTTGGAATTAATTCTGGCCATTTATTTTCAGTGGATTCTTCACTACCAATACTAGCAATAACGTGAGCATTAGAATGACGAATTAATTCTTTAGATTCGGAGAAAGCTGATTGTAATAGAGATGATTTAATACCAGTTTTAGTTGCATCATCTAAAGCACCCCAGTGTTTTGGAATCATTTTTCTAACTTCAACACCAGCTAATTGCTTAAGAGCATCATCATTGTTGTTTTGTAAGATATGAATTAAAGCTGGAACGGAAGCAGGTTGGGTATAAAATTGAGATTGTAAAGTTTTGGTAGCTTCTTTCAAACCAGCAGAATTTGGTTGAACAATAGCACTTAGAGTTTGTTCAAGTTGAGATAAGAATTGTTGATCCATTTTTAAATAAAAAAAAAGAAAAAAAAATTAGATGTTATATTATTATTTTCGACAGTAAAATTTTGAACTAGTTATCGATCAACAATTTGAACAATCGGAAAAAGTTTAAAAAATTAAAAAAATAACTTTTCCTTTTAACTGATAATTGGATATCTTTCTGTTATCTTCGACAGTTACTTTTCTTGAATACAAGATCGAGTGAAGTTTTTGTAAAAGTTGTTAAGGAGTAAGTGTTTAGGAAACAATGATTGATGAGTTAAAATTTTTTTTTTATTTTTTTTTGTATTTTTTCCAAACTCATCTCATCGCGATTTGAAAATTTTTTTTTTCTTTTTTTCTTTTTTTTTTTTTTTTGTTGTTGTTAAGGCACGTGACAAGCTTATTTCAATTGGTGGAATACTAATTTTATTATTATTATAATTAAAAACAAAATATATAATCAGATAGTATATAGTTAAGTTTTACTTAATTCTTTTTCTATATCATTTAACTTAGATTCTGTATCTTCAATTGTCATATCGACAAGGTGCCTATACTTATTAAGTTTATCAGAACAATTTATTTTCATTCTTGATTCTGTTATAGTTTCAATTGCAGATTTTCTCTTGAATTGAAGTAAAGTTAATTCAGCCACAAGATTGAGTATTTTATTTTTATTCTTGGTCATATGTTTCTCAATATCTTCTATTTCGGGATGAGTATCGTTTTCATCACTTTTGTCAGTATCGACATCAACAGACATTTCTTCATCTTGAGCCAGTGTAGCTAATTTCAAAGCTTGAGATTTTTCTATACATTGAGAAAAAGATTGTTTATTATGTTTTATTTTTTCTTTCAAATTACTTAAACCATCATTTATATTGCCCAACGAATTGTTTTTCGCGTTTTTATTTTTGTCATTTACAAAATTTTGATTTAAAGAGTTTATAATATTTTGTTCATTTTCTTCTATCTTTTTTAAATGTGTGGTGGTATCAGTTATATTACTTTCCATTTTATTTATTTCAAAAACAAGCTTATCAATAGTGGAAATAAGGGATATTACCAATTTAGAAGTAAAATTATTTAATTTTCCTGTTGATTCAAGTACATATGTGTTTGATTTTTTTTGTGGAGACTTTAGTGATGGAGATTTAATGTTTAATGGAATTGGGGATTCCATAGCTGCATCTAAATTAAGTTTATTTCGAGGGCTTTTCATTAATAATGAATGGTTTGGATTTTCTAAATTTTTGATATCAGTTTTGTAAACGACAGGTGATCGTTGATCAAGTATATTTTTTGGCTGTTGATAAGTAGATGAGACTAATTTATGATCTTTAATAATAGATAATGTTATTAATGAATCTATTGAATTTAAGTCATCTATCATACTATTTAAAGGACTATTATTCATTTCATTTTTATTTTCAATTAAATAAGAATCATTTTTAATTAAATTTGAATTTTTTGATTTAGTTAAAAATTTTCCATTTCTTTCAATTATTTTTTTCGATAATGGAGTTCTTATCTTTGAAGATTTTAAATTTGTTAAATCATTTTCCATTTTCAAAACAGGTACTTCAACATTATTTTCAGTTAATGTTTGACCAATCATATTTTCATTATAAATATTATCATTTTGTAAATTGTATTTTAAATATCTTGGATTATTATTATTTTGTGACGGTGGTACTAAATTATACTTTATAAGAATGGAAACAGGAGTTTCATTATCTATATTTACAATATTCATGGATGATCCTAACGTAGATAATTTATTCCATAATGATAAATTTAAATTTAATGCAGCTAAATGTAAAATAGTATTTCCTTGATTATCTTGAAAATTTAAGATCATTTGAAAGATTTTTTTACCATTTGTGCTTAAATATTCTAGAATTGTTTCCATATAAAAATTTATTATAATTGGATCTTTCGATTGATTAACACTTAGCTCTACTAAATAATGTAAGGGTAATCTTCCATTATTATCAGATGTAATTAAACAAGACTTTAAAAGAGTTAATATTTCTTTAAAGAATGTATTATTACCCATTTTATAACAGTTGTTATAAAACATTGCTTTTGTTATGCAGTTGAAACCTAAATTATTACATTGTAAAACATTTATATTTAATTTTAGTAATACTTTTATTAGAGGAATATTTGACATTGCTGTTGCCCAATGTAATGCGGTATGTCCTTGATCGTCTATGTTAAAATTAATATCAAAATTTGGAGGTGGATAATATAATTTTGATATCAATAATTGTGAATCTTTTGTTAATTTTTCTGTTGATAAAACTTGTAATAAAATTTCTTGAAATTGTTGTTCATTTAATTGATTCTTTAATGCAAATGTTTTTTGAATATTAATATTAGATGAATCTTGGTTAATATCAAGTAGTGAATGAGAAGTGTTAGAACGTGATGATGATGATGATGATGATGGTGATTGATTATCATTTGAAGAAAATATTTCTATTGCTGAATCATTTGAATACGTTATTTGATGTTGATTTGAATTATTTTCATTTTGAAATGGTTGATTTTTGTTATTATTTGTTTGTTGTTGTCTTTGTAAATTGTAATTTTTATTATCATTAATTATATCATTATTTTGTAAATTATAGTGATTATTTGTTGGTACAGAATGAAACTGTAAAGGTTTTTGTGTTGCGGAATAACTGTTTTTATTTATAGGTTTAAAATTTCTTGATTTATTCTGATTTGAAAATGATTCAATGACAAATGAATTAGTGTTTTTGGATGTGTTGGTATTTTTATTTGTGGTAAATGAAGATTCTCCAATGGAATTTATTGAAGATTGTTGTGGTGTTTGAAATGCTAAATGATGAAGTGGACTTGGATTAGCATGAAGAGAATTAGTTGTTTTCGTATTTTTCCTAATTGAATTTGTAAAATTTCCATTTATAGCATTTTGTTTAACTTTTTTAGGAGTTTTATTATAACTTGAAGGGGAAGATATTTTTGTTCCAGGGGAAGATCTTCTTAATAAACTATTTTTGGTTCTTCTTGCTGGTGGATTATTCAAATCAAGTTGAAATTGTAAAATTGAAGTTACAACTGGGTCAACTATATTATATTTGACGCTAACTTCTTTAGCACACTGTAAAGGAACCCAAGTGCCTTGAAATCTACCGTAACCACCTTGAATCTTTTCATGTTGCATCCCTACGGATTCTTTTTCCAAAACTTTTGTTCTTTGAGTCTTTGTAAAATTAGCAACTTTAAATATCTGAGTTAAATTTACCCAATCATCTTTCAATCTTCTCATTATAATACGCGATTCGAACCCTCGAATATAACATTCGTAAACGTCAGTATCTGAGTACGTAGCAATTTCTATTATAGGGTTTTGATTGGAAGCCAGTGCAATGTTATTATTTGTATTATTTTTTTGAGCATTCTGTTGTTGATACAGATTAGTTAATTGATTAAACACGTTATTATGGCCATTTTCAGTAACCATTGTTTAATGAACTCCCTTGTTTACTTTAAAATGTATGCACAGTATAAAAGTTCTCCTTTTTTATAAGATAGTAAGTAAGTTGCTCGGAATTATCCTAATATCATGCAATATCCAATATACAAAATACAATATAAATAAATAAATAAATAAATAAATAAAGCATATATATATATATATATATATATATATTGTGTGTATGGGTCTTGGAAATTGTGTCAGATGTACTTTGGAGGAACGGTTAAATTAACTGAGCAGCTAGCCAGAGCAGTTCTTTTTTGCAATTGCAGAGTGATGGATGGATAAGTCACGATCAATATACAGCAAACGCTAACGAACCAAACGTTGTAAATACAAAGTTCCCATTGTTCTTCTCTCTCTCTCTCCCTCTATCTATCTCTCTATGTATGTATCTGTCTGTCTGTCTGTCTGCCTGCCGATCGATCGATCGACCGACCGACCGTTACCCTTAACGGCCAGTCAGTGCACACGCATGCAGCAAACCCGCGCCGGTCTGCCACACGTTGTTTCCGCTTTGGGCAACTGCAACCGAGACAAATTCCATATTTACAAGTCACGTGCCTGTCACCCCGCACGACGGTTGGTTATCGCTACCAACGAACAGAATTTCAATTTTTTACCGAAATGGCTTTGGCAACAAACAAGATGTTGGATGGATGAATGAATGAATGAATGAATGAATCAATCAATCGATCAGTGAATGAACGCATGCATGGATCTACGTGCCAGCTGAAGACATCCCTTCCACAGTTGTGATCGTATGCGCATTTGAAGGTATTTTATCTACGTCGATATAAGTAACTATCATACACAGTTCGAAGTAGTGATAAAATTCAAACAACTTGAATCAAAACAAAACAGGATCGATAATAATGCTACCTTTATATTTACTGACTAATGCTAAAGGTAAACAGTTACGTGTAGAATTGAAAAGCGGTGAAATAGTTGAAGGCGAGTTAACTAACGTTGACAATTGGATGAACTTGACCCTAAACAACGTTACCGAATACAAGACTTTCGATGGCAAACCACAAGTTGAAGTCTTAAAATCAACAGAAATTTATTTAAAAGGTATATACATCAAATATATCAAACTTCAAGATGATATCATTAGTACTGTCAAACAACAAATAAATAGCAATAACAATAATCCCGGAAACAAGAATTATAGAAAGTATAACAGAAATTATAATCAAAATCAACAAAATAGAAGAAATAACAACAACAATCCAATGAATAATAGAAGAAACTATAACGCTAACAACAATAATCGCCGCTCATACCATCAAAATAACAAAAATCAAAATATAAAAATAAATAGTAACGGTCAAGGCGGTTATGTTCAGCATCATAATGAAGTTAATAATAATAACAATGATAATAATAATAACAATAATAATAATAATGAATCTAATTCAATTGAATTTTGATTTAGTAATTATATGCATATCTAGTAAAAAAAAAATAAAAAAATGAAAAAAAACGAAAAAAAAAAAAATACTAATTAAATAATGTTAATGTTTAAAAACAAATCTAAAACTACTTTTTTTTAACAATTTTTTTTTTTTTTCTTTAATTATTATTCAATGTCACAACGTATTACGTTATTTTTTACAAATAAATAAATAGAAAAAAAAAAGGACATCCTTATTTAACTAGAAATATAATTATATAAATATAAAAATACAATTAATTTTCTAGTTTGTAATATTTATCTAAATAATCATTTAAATAATTAAATTTTAAAAAAAATCATTAAAACTTTGAATGTTTTTCATATATTATTTTAATAAAAGAATAACTACTCAAATAACCTAATGATCCCATTGCTAAACCACACAATAAATTAAATAATGTACTGTAACACACAGAAAGTAATATAGAAGAAAATCCACGTATATTTAAAATCCAAAAGATATAATATAATGAATAAAATTCCATATACCATGCTGTACTACTACCAAAATAAAAACATTTCCATCTCCAATTATGATTATTAAAATCTTTCTTTGGTGATATTTTCATCATTATATAACACCCAATAATAGAAATTTCGCATATTACAACACATAATAACATAATATTAGCTAATAAAAATCCATAATAATAATAGAATGTGGTCTTTTCTAACCAAACAGATTTATAAACATATCTTAATTCCACATAAATAATAATAAATGGAAATATACCACCAGTAAGTAATGAAAGAAATGTAAACGAATCCTTAATTATATTTTTTTCTTTAGTATTAAATTTAGTCATCGATGTTAAATTAGCAGAATTAATGGAATTCAAGTTATCATCATTAAATATATAACTCTTATCACTCTTAACATTCGATCTTGATCCAAAATAACCACCAATATAACTTAATGGAATACAAATAATAAAATAAAATGAAATAAACATTACAATCGTCTTGAATGGCAAAGCGTTAGTTGAATCATGAACCCAAACAATATAATTTAATATTAATGTTACAACCATTACAATAGCTGGTAATGAAGAACCACATACTATAGCAAATAATGAACTATACTGAATATGTGTTCTCTTTGAAGATCCCTTTTTGAAATAATAATTAGCCTCAACTAATAAGAAAGATCCAACGTATGATGCCATCGAAGCACCAATGAGGAAAAAAAACACTGACATCGATAATACCGAATTTCTGACATTGTGCAACTTATTTAAAGAACAAGAAATGGTTAAAGAACCGATAATAGTAAATGTAAATTGAATACCCATTGAAATAAATATAATAAATAAATTAATCCCTGGTGTATTATCATTAACCAAACAATTCCTTGCATTTAAATAAATAGATTGTTTCCTTTTTTCATTCATATCAACAATATCAATTTCATTTTCATCACCTTTTGAAGTCTTCATATAAATAACAATACTAATAATTGAAGTTAACATAAAGATACCTAATGAATTGGCTAAACTTATCCAGTGAAATTTATTACTAATACCATTGCTTAATTCACCATTATTAAAAAAAAAATCAAATCTTTTTTCCCATGGAACATCATATTCTTCCCTCCAATAAACAGAATACGTGAAAGGAACATAAGTAATTTCATCATCATTCGGTATCTTTAATTCAAAATGTTCATAATTTCTTGAGGCTCCAGGACAATGATAATCAGAAACAGATTTTGGATAAACTTCAAAACCAACAATGGTGAAATGTTCATCATCAATTGCATGGTATCTAATTACCATCATGACATGATTATTTATATACGCCTTCCCTGTATCAGGATCAACAAAACCTAATGGAAATCCAGAAGCATAATATTTTTTATGATCAGTGGTTGATATAAAAGTGGTAGCTGCAGGTAATTCTTTATCAATAAACCACTGAGAAACGTACCCCTTTTTCACTATATCCAAAGCATCTTTAATTCCATCTGTCGTAGTTTTTCTGGCACACAGAACTTCACAATCTTTATCTTGTCCAAAATTTAATATGTAATCACTTTGCCATTTACGATCACCACGAATAATCTCATTTAATGAAAGATGCAAAGGTTTCTTATGAATTGTTGGTGGACAAGTGAATGATAAATCGTAATATCCATATGGAAGTTGTGTAAGATCACTTTCAATTTTATTAACAATAATTTCCACTGCATCACCTTTTTTGTAAATATTTGGGGTAATCCAATTTTTATCATTTGCTTGAATATAATTGAAGTAACCAAAAATAATAAAAAATATAAACGCTAAAAATGCTATCGCGTTTAACGTCTTTGATTTAATTTTTTTTAAACACATTGTTATATTATATTGATTCTGTCTCTTTTTTTTTTTATTGACTTTTTAAAGGTCATATATATTAAATATAATCAATTTGAAATTTTAGCAAATAACAGGTTAAATGATAAATAAATATGATGAATGAATGAATAATATATCCAGCCTTGGTTTATACAATCGTTATTTTGTTTAACAGTCTTTTTGTTCAAATTAATCCAAAATCTGGGTAAATGCGAAATGGTTACTTTAAAGTTGAAATAAACAGAATTGAAACCTTAAATTCTCAGCTAAAAGAAAAAACAAAGTTAAATGTTTTGACAACAAACGAAAGAAGCTTAAAAATGGTAATGAATTGAATATTTTTGTTGTGATTTCAAAAAAATCTTTTCCTTTTTTTTATTGATGAACTATTTTTTTTTTTTTTTCATTTTCCTTTGCCTTGCGCAGAGGCACCAAAACTTTTAGCAAAGAATTTCTATTTTTGTATTATCTTAATAATTGACGCGTTTTTGGCAACAAAAATTCTGCCAGCATATCTTTCCAACTGGAATATTGAATCATCGTTGACTCCATGGAAAAAAAACAATTGAATATGGTTACAATTTTATAGGTTTGGAGAATAAACTAATATATATATGTATATATAATTTGTATAATTATGAAAATAAGCTACAAAGTAATTCAAAATTTTTCACCTGTCGTTTCTCCTTTTTCTATCCCAAAATAGCCTTCTTCTCTTTTTACTTTAAATTCGTTATCTCTCATACTACCGCTACGAGCCAAGCTTGGGGATAATACACCAGAAGCCAAAAGATAAGGACTAGCAAAACCATTGGACCCAACTGTACTACTATTCGTTAATGATGTATTTAAAGTAGGCAGACTCTTGTCATCTAAAGATGCTAATTGTGTAGAACTTTGCTGTTTGTCAATATTGGTCACATTTTCTTTCGACGTAAACTTTGTTTGTTTTTGTTGAACATCCCATAGAACATTAACATCATTATCTTTATTCAATAACCTTTCTTCTTCTCTCTTTTTTGATTCTTCACGTGCTTCAGCCAACAGTTCTTTAGCTTTTTCTAAAGAAACAGTCGGAGGTGTATATGAACTAATGATTGGAACGGAAGTATCGATATCAATAGTTGTTTTAAGTAAAGTTGCCATCCAGCCCCTCATTTCATCCTTGCTATCAACTGCGAAATAATGTATACGTGGTTCAGTAAATGTCAAACCCTTTTTAGAACCTGGTTGCGGTGGTATAAGTTTAAAACAATAGCGTCCTTTTCCTGTACTCGCAGCATATAAAGAAACAAGTTTATCGTCTTCCTTTGCTGGAACAACCTTATGAGCCGTGATATCAATCAAGCCCCTTTCCCTTGTATCAGTTGTGCTAGCAAAATATGATAATCTGGTCCCATGCAATGTGAAAAATCTTGTTTTCCATGTACTCATTGCACCACTACCTTTCTTACTCATCCATCCTGAAAAATCTGCTGTTTTCATTGCTTGTTTAACCGAAATGTCTCTTAAACCTTCAACAAACGCCGATGTCTTTTGTTTTCTTAAAGGAGGTCTTGCTGTAATCGTACGAAGTTTTTTAGTTTTAACTGCTTCACTGACTGACCTTTTCTGTTTGTCCGATTCTAACATATTTTTTGCAGCATCAATCAAATCAGTCTCCTTAGCACTAACGGATCTTCTTTTATCATCTTCTTCAATATTATCAATTTTTAGAGGACTTTTATAACTTAATTTTTTATTAGATGATGTTTTTGTCGTTGTTGGAGTATTTGTATTTGATTTAGATTTATCAGATTTTGGAGTTGAGCGACCTGCATTTTCAGTAAATTGTTGTCTAAGAGGGCTTGTAATAAATGACGAACTTGTTTTTAACTTCAATGAATTACCCCTTTTCAGACCGGTGTCAATAGTCAAAGATTTTCCATTATTGCTATTATTAAATGATTTATTTGCTGAAAAAAAGGATAGCATCGAAGAGTTTCTTTTTATCTTTTTAGTATCTGACGTGGAGTCTAACTTTAAATATGAGTTTTCCCCTTGATGCGATTCTTGATCAGAAATAGAAGCATATATACTTGAGGTTGGTCTTTCTCGAATGTTTTCTAATTCAGCTCTTTCTTGTGCAACGGTTTTACCACCATCTGTAAGGGCCCTATGTTCATCAAAACTGCTTTTGGCAAGATCTGTATATACTACAGAGTTTCGATTCCCGAGACTTTCAATATTCCTTTTGTCCTTAACTTTTTCACTCTTGTTTTCATTAGAGGAAAGTGAAGGAACGGACGTAAACTTAGAGCTTGCGTAAAATGAAGTAGGGGAATATCCTGATTCATTGGGTGTAATAACTGATTTCGCATTTGAATTAATTAATGGAGATTTGGGAGGTTGTACGGGACTTGGATAAGAAGGAGGTTTAGGAGCCCTTCTAGGCGAAGTAAATAGGTCAGGATTATCATTAAAAGATTCTTTGTTTGCTCGTATTGAAAATTGATCATTTTTTTCATATAACGCACGACCATTAATAAGCAACGAAGCAGGTCTATTTGTACTGGGAGAAGAAAAATTATTCGGTCTTAATGCAAGATCATCAACTGATTGAGATTTTTTTCTAGCATGACCTTTTGAGAACCCCTGATTAACCTCCGCAGCCGGCATCAGTTCTTTTTTATAATTATTTGACCCATTTTCAGCATTATGAATAGATTCTTTAAGAGCCTCTATTTCTTTGAACATTTCAAATCGAATACCAAAAGAGTTAACATCCAATTCCTTTAAATGAGAAAGCTCTAGTTCCAGTAATATTTTACCTGATATTTTGTGCTGTTTGAATCTTGATGCCGATTGAACATCAAAACCACAATTAATAAAATATTTTGAAACTTCCTCTGGCGTCCATTCTTCTGCTCTTTCAATATTCAGTATGGAGTCCTCGTGCAAATCATCTGTTGATGAGGTTGCTAAAACAGTTTCCCCTAGATTAGATTTTCCATACCTTCCTACACCACTAGCCACGTTTAGGTCTGCGGTGGAAGATAATATTGTTTCTTGTGTGAAAGAATCAAAATTATTATAATCTTCATATTCATTTAGCGATGCATCTTCTTTTACGTGAAATTCTTGTAAGGCATTATCAATATCAGTCATAGTCGATTTAACAGATATATTCCTGTCTAAAGATGATTTTGCTGGTTCAGCTATTGATGTAGCAGGTTCCAATGACTTTGAATTATTTAATTCGTTACTTGATTCATTAACTAAAGAGGTAGATGAATTGAACTCGTCTGCTCCTAAAGGACTATTAATCCTTTTCATGGATTTTGCTCTCATAAGTGTTGGTTTTCTTTCTGTACTTATTGCTTGGGTAAATACTACGGGGTATAGTCCTTCTTCTTTTGTCCTTAAGTTAAGCCCAAAATACCATCCATCATTGTATTCTTCATCATCCGTAATAACCTGTATTTTGTCACCAGGTTTCATATCCAACTCATCTTCCATTCTTTTGGAGTATTCATTAATACATATATATATTGGATATGGTTTTTTATTTTCATACACATTAAGAGCATCAACAGACTGCCTGGTGTAGTTTTCCAAAGGAGGTGTGCCTGCGTTTATTTGAGAAAGCATTGATGACAGTTTTCTACTCATGCTTTTGTTATTATATATTTATTTTATTTAGAATTCCTTTATCAAAAAGTTATTATCAATTCCAAGTTATCTAATTTTTCTATTTTATTATGATTTTTCTATTTACGTTTGAACTGCCCAAATCGAAAGAATATTATTGCTGTTTATTCGTACAATTCGTGCTTCGTTATTTATACAGCTCCTTTAATTTATTGATTGAAGTTGGAAACAAAGCAGGTCGACTTGATTTAATAATCCCCTTTTTGGATATGTCTCAAAGAAAGTTTTGAAAAAAGCTATTATTTATTTGATTCACTACTTGCAATCAGGGCGGCTCCTTGCACTGTGTTTCCGAGTGAACTCCAAAGATGCCAGTCGTTTCCATTCTTTGTTTCAACCACTTCCCTGCAAAAAAATGTACTGCTGTTTTTCCAGAACGTTTTCATTTTTTTCAGCGATTCTAGAAAGTTTTTCCGTACCACGTGATTGTAAATGGTTTTTCTGCGGTGAAACTTATCAAACAAACAAACGGCCTTGCATTATTTTGTATGTGATGCTTACACAAAATAGAGCCAGCTAAAAATGATTTATCGTTGAAACAACAAATGAATCCTGAAAGATTAGGATTTATAAAATGTTTTACGTTATAAATTCCTGCATATTTTCACGACTATGTACATATTATAGTATATTAACCGTGTTTTAAATAAAACAAACGGTTTCCGATCCCTCACCCTGTCTAGACAGTTTAGTCTTTCACTGTATTCCTCAACGGGCTGGGAAAAATAGATGAAAAAGAACAAAAACATTTTACATCAGGTATTTTATATATTCCATGTCTTTTACTTCTGTAAATACAATAGGTTGCTCTCTTATCTAAATGACTGGAAAATATGCCAAATCGGATAACTCTTGCATCCACATCACAGTCCCTGGCCAGTATTTTTGGTTTATTGGATCTTCTTCGGGAATTAAAAAAAGACCACAAACAAGTTTTTTTCTTTTGAAAGCCAACATCTTTGTTGTATATTCTAACGGCTTTTCCTTCAATTTTTTTGTTAACAAAACAATTGAAGGGGGTTTCCAATGAACCAGAAGTGGATTTTAAAAAGTTAATACTACTACAGGAGTCTGTAAAATTAGCTGTGATTAAAAATTTTTCATTTGCTTGAAAAAATGAACTTTCAGATATACTGAATTCCTGTCCTGTAGGTGCAACCATTAAAAGGTCTTCCTTTTTTGTTATGAGAAAATTGATTTTAAAAAATTCTGTTATCAAACTGACTTTGGTAATTATAGTAAGTTTTATCTCTAACTTGGTAATATCGTACTATGTTTATTTAGTGACGTTTTTCTCAAAAATCCTCATGTGTTTCATTACTAAATGAAAAAATTTTAAACCCAAAAAGTAAAAAAACGAACACAATAATGCAAGTGCCAGCACGTTAAACAACTAAAAAAAAAGAAATACAATAGTAAACGGGCAGTAAAACGATGCATTGCACATAATTTAAGGTTTTCTAATTCTTTTTTTTCTTAAAATTACCAATTTTACTTCACGTAATTTGACGTCTTTTCTACATAGAGCACAGTGACCGCTGCTTCTATGCGTCCTAGAACTATTTACCATTTGGAATAAGCAGTCGCAGCAAAAAATATGACCACATGAGGTTATCAAAGACGTCTTAGGCGGCTCAAAACAAATTGGGCACCTGTATTCTCTCACAGGTTTTGGAATTGAAGGATTTTTTTTCTCTTGAGCTTCTTCTTTTGCTAAATCCTCGTCCTCAATTTCGATTACTTGTTGTTCTGCAGCTTCCAAGTCAATAGCAATTTGGTTTTCATCTGTAATTTCTATATCTTCCTCATTCTTAGAGGGCTTAGTCGCTTCTGGTCCTTCATTTTTTAGTTTTGGTGCCAATTTTTCATTTTTAGATGAAATTTCTGTGGGTTTTTGTGTACTGATATCAATCACAGGGATTGAATTGTAAATTTCATGCGTGTTACTGTCTCCGCTATGTGATTGGTGTTCTTCTTCACCTTCATCTAAAGCTTGACCTAAAGCAAAATAATCATCAATTTCTCTTTCCCCTACTAATTCAACAGAATGGTCAGAAGAATTATCTTGATCTTCTGGTATATAAATTGGCTCTCCACTTCCATTGGAACTTTCTGAATAATAATTTTTCTCTTGTTGTATTGACTTATCCTTTTCGCCAAATTGTGTGTTATAATCGCCATTTATTGCGCTTGTAATAGTTTCTGCTAAAGAACCACTAGATTCAGGCATGCGTAACTCGTCATTATTTAAATCGGAACCAAGTTTTCGCTGTTTGAATGTTTGCTCTGGTTCATTCAAGTCATCATCATCGCTGCCTCTCTTTAGGCTCTTTACCATTATTAACTTCTTATTCAATCACAAAAAAAAAATTTTTTTGAATCCAAAATCAAAAGTCTTCCTAAATTAAGCACAAAAAAAATTTCAAATGACAAAAATCTCTTTCAAATATTACCCTTTTTATTTAATGGTGAAGTTTGTAGATGTGCCAATGTTGTGTTCCTAATTTTGTAATGTAAGCTTTTTAAACGCCTTACGTAAATAAACATTGACTGTTGTCAACCCATACCTTTAAATAATCAACCCAAACATCCTTTTGTTTTTTAAAATTTTTAAAAAGTAGTTTTCTACTCGCGTTAGTTTTTTTTGAAAGATCCCTGAAGTCTTTACTCGCGTGCAAATGAAAACCCACAATCAAGCACAATTTAATAAGTATACATTGAATTAAAAGATAATGAAGTAAAAATCTCAAAAAAAAATAGCAAAAACTTCAAAGAAACATAGCAATAATGTCAGGTAACGGTGCTCAAGGTACAAAATTCAGAATTTCTGTATGTTAGATTTAAACGATAATGTGATAAAGTCAAAAAAAAGGCTCAACTGTAAAGCAAAATGTTAAAGAAAGTGTAATGACGTGAACAAAACATAACACATAAAATGAAAAGAAGATATAGTTGTAGAAATGCATAGTGACGATAATCATGATATTAAATAGAGTTTTAGCAAACTAAGTTATAATATTTCAAAACTAAATTAGTTAGGTAAAGTGATGAAATTATACAAATAAATTTTTATAAGATATACGTTATTTCGATGTTTTGAAACGATTTTTATTTTTTTTTTTTACATCATATGGGTCTTAGAATCATAATATTGAATTTATTACTAACAAGATATTTGAAAACTTTTTTTTCATTTTTTTTTTAAATAGTTAGGTTTACCAGTCGGTGCCATCATGAACTGTGCTGACAACACTGGTGCTAGAAACTTATACATCATTGCCGTCAAAGGTTCTGGTTCTAGATTAAACAGATTACCAGCTGCCTCTTTAGGTGATATGGTTATGGCTACTGTTAAGAAGGGTAAGCCAGAATTAAGAAAGAAGGTCATGCCAGCTATTGTTGTCCGTCAATCTAAGTCCTGGAGAAGAAAGGACGGTGTTTACTTATACTTTGAAGATAATGCCGGTGTCATCGCTAATCCAAAGGGTGAAATGAAGGGTTCTGCTATTACTGGTCCAGTCGGTAAGGAATGTGCCGATTTATGGCCAAGAGTTGCCTCCAACTCCGGTGTTGTTGTTTAAGAACTTTAAAAAAATTTACGTATTTAAATATTATTAAATTTATTTAGTTTTAAAACAATTATTAAAAATCTGTAATTGTAGTTTTATTTTCACGTTTTTTTCCATTCAAGATAACTGTTGAAAGATTCTTTATCGAGTAGTCTATTTGTTTTTTAAATTTATTTATATAAAATTACAACTTCTTTTTTTTTATTATGATTATAATAGCTAGAAAAAATTATACAGAAGTTTCTGAATCAATCAATTGAACATAGTTACTTGGAATAATACCGGTCTCACCGTTTTCTTTTCTGGCTTTCCACCATCTACCTTCTATATCACTGATTTTTAATATTTCACCTTGCTCAAATGAGATTTCATATTGGTCTGCATCATCAGCTTTGTATGAATACAATGCTTTAGCAGTATATGTGAAAGTATCATCTCCAATATCACTATATAAACCTAAAGTATCGCCCATCGTTGTTTCCGTATTACCATTAGATGTCGTAGACACAAATGTGTTGTTGTTAGCGGGATTCGGCGTTGCACCACTTGAAGATGGATTTGGATTATGATTTGGGCTGAAATTTAAATTGGTATTTGGTGTAAAGGCTGGCTCTGTATTTTCAAATCCAGTTAAAGCAGTGGAAGAAACGTAATTTTCTGGTCTTTTATCATTATAATATGGACCACTTACATATCTATTATTCCTTGCTCCCATATTACCTTTACTTGTACGACGACGTGATCTCAATAATGTGCTCTCGTATGCAGATGGTTTTATACCCTTCAATGAAAATGAATCGATCCATCTATTTGTTGGAGATGCATTATCACCCCCAAAATAAAATATCCAAATAAGATTCACTATGGAAAGCAAAATCACACCAGCAGATGCTGCTGCTTTTTTTGAGCCATCGCTGTAAATCAAATTAGTTGCACTGTTTGTATTATAGACAAATGCTACAGCGAGGGCAGCTGTTAAAAAATTTCTATAGTAATCTATAAGATCGAACAAATAAAACATGATTAAAATAACAATGAGTAAAAATTGATATGATATACCCCACCATGTAAATCTAGGAAAAGATTCTTTATCAGAAGCTGAAGCAATGGAACCTGCAATTGCAATGACCCACGACATCGTTGCAATTGAAATTGTCGATATCGCAAATGGATCACCAACCAGATTTTTAAGTTCAAATTTGTGTGAAATACGAGTCCTAGGTCTTTGGATATTAGATTGCGCTTGATTTGAAAACGACATTATTATAATGCTATATCTTTAGAAGGTAATGTGTGCTGGTACGCTTTTATAAATATTTGGTCTTATATTAGCTTCTTCTAAGTGTCTTTGAAACAGTATATTAATCAACAGTGTCTGAAAAAAATTTGAGAATTTAATTCATATACGCTTTATTCAATTTTTTTTATCAATACTCACTATTATGATCAACTAACTTGTATTGTCATTATTTGTTTTGAAGAAAAATTTGGCGGACCGTAATGTTTTGATTTATATCAAAAGCATTCCTTCGTAAATGGCATCGGATCGCGAAAATCAAAAAAATCCGAACTTCTACCGTTACTGACAAAGTGGTACGATTTATTAAACGTTTCATCAAGACATGTCTATGGAATATGTATATATATATATATAAATATGAATGAATACAAATTTTATGTTTGATCCATGTGAGAAAATATAGCAATTGGACCTATGATCATTAGGCAGCACCCACACATTGCTAAAAGTAAACCTAAATATTTGAATAATGCCACCGTGGGGGGGAGCCTTTGAGAGGATTTTGTGTATTCACTCCCAATTAAATAATATCCAAAAGCGCCCGGTAAAATGAATGAAGTCAATGTAGAACCTATGGCACCTATTATTGCAAGGACTTTAACCAAAGAGGTCATGATTAACGCGGCTAAATAGGAAGTCACTAGAATGCTTATGGTAACGAATGCATAATCCTTGTCTGACATTGTATACAATTCGTGTTGTTTTATCAAGCCTTCTTCTAAAAGCGTATTTATTGGTACCCTAACCCTTTCGATGGTTAACAACGGCGTAGTTTCACTCTGAACAACATCACTAGTAAAAGTGTCTGTAGATGAATCTGAACCACCATGCGCGTGTTGAGATTCACTTTTAATGCCATTTAAATAACCTAAAATTCTATTAATTGAGGCTCTCGCTGGATGAAATTGTAATGGAAATCCGAAAATTACCAAAAACAGCATTGCTATTTTTCCAATCAAATTTGCTCGCGTTTTAGGATAAAGTTTTAAAATGTCACCTTCTATATTATCCCCAAACGTCAGGTAACCTAGACAACCAATTATGGTATATAAGAGAAATACAATTCCAGTTGATGAAAATGCCACTATCTTGATATCTTTGAACTTTGTACTTTTTTGTTCATTAATTATAGCAAACATATTATAATGACAAGTGAATGCAAAAATAAAAATTGGGAGCGCTTCTAAAAACGACTGATCATTCTTGGGAAAGAGAATTGAAACGCTTCCTTTAACATTTTTGATTTCTTCAGATGGGTTGACTGCCTGAGCAACTACCAAGAAACAAAAATATGTAACTGCTATAAAAGCTATCGTCGATGTATGCCTTAAAGAATTAAGTCTTTTCATAAAACATACTGGAGTAAGGAAAATGATAATAATTGTAAGGTGTAACCATTTATTTAGTAAAAATGAATTACTTGTGAATACTTCAATCGCTTGTGGAGATAAGTCTCCTATTACAATCAAATACGAGACCCCCACACTAAGGCATTTGATAGCAATGGCTATATCAAAAAGAACACTCAATTTAGGGTTAATTATTTGTGCCAGCGAAAAAAAGGATGCAGCTCTATGTGGCACATAGCGACTAACAAGGGCCTGCAATAAAAGTCCCAAAAGTGAACATCCAGCGCTTAAAATAGTCATACAGACACCAGGAATGACGCCAAAAAGTTTGAAAGCATAAGGAATGACAAAGAGATATGTTCCACAAGCAGTATGTAAAAGCGTCATAGTGCCGATGAGCTTTGAGGATTTCATTTGGTTTTTGGAAAGTAGATGGGTGAGATCTTTAGAATCACAAGTTAGTAAGTAAATCTTGTGTATGTGAGAAGATCGAAGTCAAGAACTGATGGTATTAAATTTCACATGTATATGTTACAATATTCAAAACTGCTAGATTATATATCGGCCGTTGAAGAATCAGATGACCTAACAATATCTCTATATCGATGGAGAATGTTATTCTTCAAATCATACAAATCCGCTTTCTTGCACCTGACAACTGTTTACTTTTTTGTTGTGAAATATCGTTTAAAATATTTATCTCGCCATACGAAAAACAATGTCTTCGGTATCAAAACTATTTAAGGAGAAAAATTTATTCTTATATAAAAATAATGCCACTATATGAATAAATGAATAAGGAACCTAATTAAAGTAAACCATATATATATTTATATAGATGATGTAATTAACCAATTTCTTCTATTTAATGCATACACCCATATATTTTAATAGTCTACGCTCCGGACGCATCACGAAGTTTTTAAACTTGGCAATCTGAAGTTTTCGGGATTTTATCGATTACGAACAGGAGAAAAACACTCTTCATTATTGCAGACGAACGGAGCCGATTTTATATACAGAAAACAAGGATCAGTGGAAAAAAGCACATAAACTCTGCTGGAAAGCTTTCAAATGGTAATCGAGAAGAGGTTCAATGACTTAGATAGGTCTTGCAGGACTTATAAAATTTTTTATATTATTAACAATGCTATAACTTTAAATTATCTTTAGAGATGACGAAATAGCTCTGTCTTTCAATATCTTGAATTAATTCTACTTATTAACGATCTTCTAATAATTTATATTTCTTTTTTTTTTTTCAAAAAAAATATCGTGTTTTATATTTTGTTATTTACATGTATAATATATAGAATATGTTAATAAAACTATCAATTTTAACTAGTACAGACCTGCTAAGAATCTTTAAAGCGCGCAGAAAGACCATCAAATAAACAAATAAGCACGTGAAATTTAGTAACCCTTTCTCTTTGCGTCTTTCACAATTTCCATAAGTCTTTTAAAACCTTTCATGAAATCTCTTCTATGACGTTGTGATCTCTTCATCTCAGCTTTTTTACCAGGTTTCATATGAAATCTTTGTTTTCTACGATCTAGAGCGATTTGATTAGCAAACACAAGAGAATTTAACCTTCTACAGGCAGTGGCAGTGTCAAAATTATTAACTTCAACAGTTCTACCAGTTTTAATTGTAAAATTCTTTAGTGAGGCAGCTTCTTCTCTTATTTGTTCAGGTAAAATACTAGAATCATCTATTTCTTTAGAATTTGAATCTATATTTTTCTTCCCGTTATTTGCATTTAATTCAAACGCAACATTTAAACTTTGTCCTGATTTACTCTTTCCCGTGTTTGGAAATGATCTTAAGACATCCTTAATTGGTGGAATGAATGTGGAATTTATTTGTCTAACATGTGCGCTATATGAAATTAGTCTCACTGGTGATCTTAAGACAGTAATTTTATTTACAAAAGTAATGGTTTGTTTTAGATACCCCAACATTTATTACAACAATGATTTTTTTGGTCTCCTGTTTCCGGACTGGATTGGTATAGATTACCATTACTTTTGCTTTGTAATACGCACCGTTCTTCACTTCAGTTTTTCAATTCAGTTTGTTTTTTTTCTCGGTTTTGCTTAATGAAGATTTGAAGAGTGTTTTGTCCGCAGTGTGTTCGAAACCAGTCCGGATTTACCATAGCAGAGCCAAATAACTGTCTTCTTTTCTTGGTTGTAAATTTTTCGGCCGTTGCATGATTTCTACTGCATGTTTTGCATAATAATGGCATTCTGGTTTTGATTGCTTGATATAAATATATTTCTAAATATATTGAGGTACATTGGGAGGATTTGAGAAAAAGCAGCGGCAGCAGCAGCAGCAGCAACAAACGAAGTTATAATAATTTTTGCAACATGCCAGAACAAGATGTTGCTATAAAAGAGCAGGTAAAGGACGAACAGCTTGAAAGCCCTGACGTTGCGGACAATAGTGTAAAGGATAATGCTAATGAAACAGTTCAAGAAGAAACAATAAAGAAGAAGAAGAAGAAGAAGAAGCCAAAGAAGAAGAATAATATTAAAAAAATTGAAAATTTTTATCCTGATGAAGTTTATCCAGAAGGTGAATGGATGGATTACCATCAAGATTTCAATTTAGCACGTAATACTGATGAAGAAAAACGTTATTTAGCAAGGGATTTAGAAAATCAATCGCATTGGAATGATGTAAGAAAAGGTGCAGAAATTCATCGTAGAGTCAGAAAAAATATTCAAAATAAATTAAAACCTGGTATGACTTTAACAGAAATTGCTGATATTATTGAAAATGCAACTAGAAAATTTACTGGCGCAGAAGACTTAACTAAAATGGAAAATCCAAAGAGTCAAGGTATCGGGTTCCCAACCGGTCTTTCTTTGAATCATGTCGCTGCTCATTTCACGCCAAACGCAGGCGATAAGACTGTTTTAAAATATGAAGATGTTATGAAAGTGGATTTCGGTGTTCAAATTAATGGTAATATTATAGATTCAGCATGGACTGTTGCTTTTGACAATAAATATGATAATTTATTAACTGCTGTCAAAGAAGCAACAAATACAGGTATAAGGCAAGCCGGTATCGATGTAAGATTAACCGATATTGGTGAAGCTATTCAAGAGGTTATGGAATCATATGAAGTTGAAATAAACGGTGAAACATTTCAAGTCAAACCTTGCAGAAATCTATGTGGTCATAATATTGGTCCATATAAAATACATGCTGGGAAATCTGTTCCAATTGTCAAAAACGGGGATAATACTAAGATGGAAGAAGGTGAACATTTTGCCATTGAAACGTTCGGTACAACAGGTAGAGGTTATGTTTATACTGATGGTGAATGTTCTCATTATGCCATGAATGCAAATGCTATGAGTATGCCATCCCCAACTTTAAACCTTGCCAAACAATTATTAAAGACAATTGATGATAATTTTGGCACTTTGCCATTTTGTCGTCGTTACCTAGATAGATTGGGGGAAGATAAACATTTTTTCCCACTAAACAATCTAGTCAAAGGTAACTATATTCAAGATTACCCCCCACTGGTTGATATTGAAGGATCTTACACTGCGCAATACGAACACACTATCTTATTACATCCAAATAAAAAAGAAATTGTTTCAAAGGGTGATGATTATTGATTCCAAAGTTTCTCAAGCATGCATAGTATCATAATTTATAACTTCAATTTCTATTAATACGTAATAATTCATCACATTTCACATATAATCCTAACAAATTTTATGTTTCACGTGAGTCTATTCGTGCGCAACAACATTTTTCCAGGGAGAGCTTCTTTCGCGGTCAAACAATGATGAAAATAACAGCACAAATTTTTGAAAAAAGTTGTTTACCCGTTTACAATAAAGATGTAATTAACACCGTGAATCATTGCAGATATATGCAGATATAATATTTTTTTCAAAAAAGAAATTGATTTCATACTCAAATTAAATAAAATATCTTCTTTGGTTTCTTTATTAGTTTTTTTTTTTTTTTTTTGGCTGCTAATTGTAATTGAGAACTTTTAAAATCAGCAAAGGAAAATGTCATTAGTTGAAATTTTACCAGACACACTGGAATTCAAACGTATGTCTACTTTATTTTAAATTTTTAAGCAAAGATGAACTATTATATACTAACATGTAATTTGAACAAAATTTGTCACATTTATTTTACACAGCACCATTCACTGAGCAATCCACAGAATATGCCACAATTATCAATAATTCTGAACAAACCATTGCCTTCAAAGTTAAAACTACTGCTCCTAAATTTTACTGTGTAAGACCTAATGCTGCAGTAGTAGCCCCTGGCGAAAGTGTTGAAATTCAAGTTATCTTTTTGGGTTTATCTGAAGAGCCTGCTTCAAATTTCAATTGTCGTGACAAATTTTTAGTTATAACGTTACCAGCCCTTGAAAATTTGGGTGACAAGAGTGTTGCTGAAGCATGGCCTTCTTTAGAAGAACAATATGGTAAACAAGCAATTTCCAAGAAAATTAAAGTTAAATACGTGACTGATTACAAATCTAGTGATACCAGTAGTAGCAAACCTGTCGAAGAAGTTAAGAAACAAATACTTGAACCTGCTAGCAAAGTAGTTAAAGAACCACTAAAAGAAAATTCAGGACCAATTGTACAAGAAACTAAAGAATTACCAGTAGAAAAAGAAAGGGTTGAAGAACCTGTTCAAATTAAAGAATCGCCATTGGAAAAAGAACAAATTGAAGAACCTGTCCAAATTAAAAAAGAAGTCATCCCAGATGTTGAATCTACTTCTAAACCAGAAAAATCCTTGAATCTAGCTCCATTAGTGATAATTGCATTATTAGCTTTCATTGTCCGTTGGTTTTTTTTCCAAAATTAAATTAATAAATAAATGAACAAATTGATACATTTGCTTTTCTTTTTTTGTTTTATTTTTTTCTTATATAGATATTTATCTGTATTTTATTTTATTTCGTATCCCCCATTTTTGGATTCAAGTATTGTACCAAATTTAAATGAACACTCAATTTTTTCCGACTTGTAATTTCATGGCAGTATATATTTTGAAGCAAAGAATTATATATATATATTGTATATATTGTATTGTAATTTATGTTTCTATGCAATTAAGGCAATTATCACTCCATAACTCAACTCATTTTTCTTTGCTCTGTAAGCCCGCCTATATAATTAAATTTGATTTAAAATTAAAGAGATATTTTATTAGATATATATAGATAAAGATTTCTTAAAAAACTTAAATTACAGAAACTAAACACAAATAAATAACCCCCTTAAGCTTCTAAAGCTAAACGACCCTTTGGGTTGGTAACCTTAATACCTAAAGCCTTAGCTCTAGCTAAAATACCAACTCTGTTCTTAGAAGAAACATTGTGGGCAATTTCAGCAGCGTAACTCTTGGTGTGCATGATTAAAGTTTCTAAATCCTTGATGTTGGCAACTAAAAAGACCTTGTGACCAGATGGAGTTAAAAATTTGGTCTTCTTGTTAGAACCATAACCAATGGTTGGTTCAGAAATGTTACCTCTGAATCTTCTTCTAACAACAGAGTCAATACCCTTTTGCTTTCTCCAGTTTTCAGAAACTCTGTGGTATCTGTCAGAGTGATGTCTCTTAAACTTCTTGGTGTGTTTCTTAACAATCTTTGGATGTGGTAAAGAAGAAGCCATCTAAATATGAAACGAAAAAAATTAATGAAAAATTTTCCAAAATTTGTTAGTATTATAAATTCAGGTTCATTAACATATAAGAAGAAACAATTCTTATAAATACTATTCTGAGAAAGTAATTAAAAATATTGTTATTGATAAATCCTTTTCCTCGCTGCAAAGAATATCAAACATTTAAATACTGTAAAATGTTTTTAAGGCTCCACAAATATATCATCATAGTTGTCATATATCCTTTCAAAAAAATTTTTTCTTTAGGTACTCCTACCCTGCAACATTTCGAACGGTCATTCGAGTACTTTAAATAAATATGTTTTCAAAAGGTAAGCTTTTAAACTCTTATTCTAATGACATTGGCCCTTGTATATATATATATATATATTTTGTCTAACGATGGTCAAGTCTTTCTCAATATATTATTTTGTATTCTTCGGGTTGCTTAAATCATATATTCATTCAGTATTGTTTCCATTTATTGATTTCAAAATAATGCATACCTTTGTACTCAATATATATGGTGATTTTTGATTTTAAAATACAAAAGATATAATATGTTACCAAGCATTAATTTTAGCAATACCCAACCTTCTAAATGCAAGTAATTTTACCAAAACATATTACTGTCTACTATGCAATCACCCTGCTACGTTTCCCTCATTGGGATGGTATCCAGGCCATTTACTAGGCGTATAGCCTTGGGGCTCTTACGTTCAGAAAGATCTGTTCGTTATTCCAACTAACCTTCGTCTGGTGTGTTGCAATCCAATATTATTCTAGGCGGGGTTAATGGTACATATCCCACAAAACTTTCACTGAGCCTGGCGTGTGGGAAGTGCGCTAGAAGGAGCTTTACCCACCAGAAGAAAACCAAGACTTGATTTTACGCGGGCCGCGGTCGGGGGAGCCCAGCTTAATTCATAAGAACAATCAAAAATTTAAAAATCTGTGTTCTAATTAGGAAATATTTAATTTTTCAAAAAAACACATTCCACAATAAAATAAAAAAAAATGGCATTATTTACTATATACCCATACATTTTAATAGATTATTTGATGCTAATCAAACAGTTACTTCTTTGATACTTTAGTTAAAAACACAAAGATCATTTTTTTTTATTTTTGGACATAGTAATTTAGAGTTTTACCTTAGTAAACTGTTTTGAATGTATATGTATTCTTTATAAAAATGCCAATGGTTTTTAGGTGTCCGGATGTTTGCGCAGTAAAATATAAATGTATTTTTTTTTTTATTAGCTACGTTGAAAACTTATATTAAATCTATGTCAAAAAATTTTGTATCAATTGTTTCAGATCTTACACTCGTAATCTTTCTTAATAAGAAAAGCAGGTTAGTCAATATGCCAAACTTGTTTCTGAAATATCACAGTTGCTAACGCTTTAATAGTTTTTAATGAAATAGAATTATAAAACTTGTAAATTGTAAAATCCATTGCATATTTTTTTTTATGATATATGTGTACAAATGTTGAAAGTTCATTGATTTTAACTTGTTGCTTTGTTCAAATTTTTTTTACTATAGACATATATGGAATGATATTTTTTGAGTATTATCTTCCAATTCCTCAATGACCGATTAAATTTAGTAGCCATCAAGATTTTAGCTACCAACCATGCATTTGCTATCATCACTAAGGGTGGTGCGTTGATCGTATATATAAATTATCTTTTATTTTCGTTTTTATTAGTAATTTTATATAGAATATTGTACATAAGGGTTATCATTTGAAAAAAAGTGAAGTAGAGAAAAAAGAGGTTAATCATTGATACAAGAGCTAATCTTAAAATTCCTAACAAATATTAATGATTAAATATTAAGCCAGTATATTTTATGCTATTTTAATTTCTTAGGTAATCTCTTAAATAATTACCCAACTTTTGTGCACCTTGTTCAACAGCATCCTTTAAAATTTGTAATTCATCATCGGTTTCCACGCTAAAGTTAACAAATCCATCATTTCCATTGTTATTGCCATTACCCCCATAATGTTGTTGAGAACCAAAAGAATTACCACTACCAAATTCATTTTGATTTTCAGAATTTTCTTGATCTTCACCAAAATATGATGATGAGGAAATAGAAGTTGCATTATCAAAAGTTTTTAATTTTTGTTTTGCTTCACGAGATGCATCTTCATCATAGCTTCCACGACCAAATAATTGATCAGAGGATATAGCTTTTTGGTTACCATATTTAGAGGCAATTTTACCAGAATATTTTGGACCAGAAGCGGCTCTTTTTGATTCTTTTTGTTGTTTTGCTAAATCATTAGCATCATTCATCGTCATACCAAAACCTAATTTAGCAAATTTTGGTTGAATTTCTGCAACAGTTGGGGAATTTTTATATTCATCACTGAATTCATCATCGTCATTAAATTTTTCTTCTTTTTCATGTTTGTTCTCATTAAAATTATCATCAAAAGTACTAGAATTATAAGGTTTATTGGAAGAAGTTTTTGATGATGATTTGTTAGTTGAAAAACTTTTAGTTTGTGCTTCTTCTCTTTCGATTTCAGCGTCTTTTTCAAATTGATCAAACAAATCTTCTGCTTCAGATTTATCGACTTTCTTAGCAGCTAATCTAGTTGGTTTTCTTGAAGATGATAAAATTGAATGTTTTTTGGTACTTGAATTATTAGCTAAAATTCCAATGGGTTTTTTTCTGTTACCAGATAAGATAGAAGAAGTTCTTGTTGATGTGGTGGTTGTCTTTCTTACTGTATTAGTTGGTTTTTTGGAATCAATGGAATCTGAAGCACCCGTATTAGTAGGAGTTAAAATTTTTGGTGTGTTTGGTCTGCTAGATGTAACTGAAGCAGACTTTGGTTTTTGCCAGTTGGAGAAAAAATCATCGACACTATTCTCTTTTGAATTTGATACGGAGGAGGATCCAGAACTTGATTCATCTTGAGTTTCATCTAGATCGACTAAAACTAATTCGGAAGGGTATAATTCCATATCTCTTTTGACTCTATTATCTAAATGTTCTTTATAACGTTTAGCAATACTACTTGTATATTTGGTTTGAGCGTCAACATTAGAAGTATTTAAAAATTGTTTGCCATTGTTTTTCAAGAAAAATTCTTTTGCTTTATTATTACCACCTAATTTAAATCTTCTTAAATTATTAATGGTCCATTTATCTAAAGTTGAAGATTTAACAAATGTAATATGGACACCTAAATTTCTATGGACTGCAGAACATTGAATACATAACATAACACCAAATGGAACGGAAGTCCAAGTTGGATTCTTGTTACCACAATCAAAGCAAACACGATTTTCTAATTTAGTCGCTAATTTTTGAAAGACTTGTTGTCTAATTTCATCAGAAACAAAGACTTCACCATCATCTGTGTTGTTCATATTGATATTACTCTAAAAATGATATTAGTCTTAATGTATCTGAAATAATTGGGGAAGAAAAAAAAACCTAAGGAATTCTTGCTATTGTTAAACTTGCCAAGGTTTAAGTAAAATGGTTTTAAAAAACAAAAACTTTTCTATGTTTTGTTGAAAATTTGTTGTTTTTTTCAATTGATATTTTTATTTTCGTTACACTTGAAATTTCAATCAGTATTTTGTTAAGTGGTATTTATTTTTCGTGATTCCTTTTTTTTGTTGGCAAAGCTACGCGAAACCACGTACAGCAAGAAAGGAGCTGCTTACATTACGAGAGTCTTGCGACACAAACAGTTGGAAGTGGTATTAAAAATAATCTAGGACTATCACTATTTTGTTGTCCAAACTGCTTGCGGGTGTAGAGATTGTCAATTCAAAATACCAACTTTTTACTTTCAACTGTCGAGCACGTGACAGGGCTTTTCAGTCGCTTTTCACGACGCTTTGCCCGTTTCGCAGTTCGAAATGCGATATCGGGCGAAACCGGGTATCGGTTTTTCTTGAAAACATTGAATCATTTCTTTTGATATACAAGCGACAACGCTTCAAGGAATTCGTTAAGACCTGGTAGAGAAACAATGAGGCCATAGTCGAATAGTACTAATACAAATTACAATAAGAAATAGATAACACGATAAATAGTTTTTCAATATATATATCTAATACTTTTTAAAATATTTTTACATAAGAGGTCGGATTAATTTACATATCTCCGATATATAACGCTTATTTGCCACTTTTAGCTTCAAAACTAATTTGATAATTCTTAAAAAAAGTCATTTTAAATAAGACTGTTTGTTATAAATATTATATTTCTAGTTAAGAAAAACAGGTTGATTTTACCAGTATAAAGAAACTTTACCGTATTGAGAAGAATAAATATATATATATATACATATAAACATCACGATGACGACGATGACGATACTGACTTCCATTCAAGTCAGAAATAACGCAGCCAAGATTATATTACCTATGATTACATCAAAAACTTTAGCATCTAAATTCTTTATGGCATCCTCTCTATTTTTAAAAAATTCTACCAGATCATATTCCATCTCCTCCAGAGCCAAAAGTAAAGATATGAACATTAATAACACAATAATTAAATACAAAAATCCTTTACTTTATCGCCGTTTTTATTCAAATGATAAATCATCGAAAGATGAGACTTTAAAAAACTCAAACGATCTTGTTGGTTCAGCAACAAGTACATCACCAATAGAACCTGTAAATAATGAACCTGTAAATCATGCTTTATTGGCAAAACAAGAACAACAAGCAAATAATGATATAACAAACCCTGATGCTCAAGCCGATTTTTACAAATTATTATTAAGATCAAATTATCCACAATATGTAGTATCAAGATTTGAAACACCTGGTATTGCTTCTTCTCCTGAATGTATGGAATTATACATGGAAGCATTACAAAGAATTGGTAGACATTCAGAAGCAGATGCAGTTAGACAAACATTATTAACAGCTAGTTCTGCTGGAGCCGTTAACCCATCTCTTGCTTCTTCAGGTTCAAGTAAACCAAATTATAACGGAAAATTCCCATCCTTATATAATCCATTTTATGGTTCAAAGAAGGAACCATTACATGTCATTGTCTCCGAATCAACTTTTACTATAATTTCAAGATGGGTTAAATGGTTAATCTTTTTTGGTTTATTAACATATGGTTTATCCGAATTAATTAAATATATAACCGAAAATACTACTTTATTGAAAAATTCTGACGTAGCTGACAAATCAGTAGATGTTGCAAAGACAAATGTTAAATTTGACGACGTTAAAGGTTGTGATGAAGCACGTGCAGAATTAGAAGAGATCGTAGATTTTTTAAAAGATCCAACTAAATATGAATCTTTGGGTGGTAAATTACCTAAAGGTGTATTATTAACTGGTCCTCCAGGTACTGGTAAGACTTTATTAGCTAGAGCAACAGCAGGTGAAGCTGGCGTTGATTTTTTCTTTATGTCTGGTTCTGAATTTGATGAAGTTTATGTAGGTGTTGGTGCAAAACGTATTCGTGAATTATTTTCACAAGCTAGATCAAGAGCTCCTGCTATTGTCTTCATTGATGAATTAGACGCAATTGGTGGTAAACGTAATCCAAAAGATCAAGCTTATGCAAAGCAAACTTTAAATCAATTATTAGTTGAATTAGATGGATTTTCACAAACCAGTGGAATTATTATTATTGGTGCTACTAATTTCCCAGAATCATTGGATAAAGCTTTAACTAGACCAGGTAGATTTGATAAAGTTGTTAACGTAGATTTACCTGATGTTCGTGGTCGTGCAGAAATTTTAAAACATCATATGGAAAAAATTACTTTGTCTTCAGATGTTGATCCGACAATTATTGCCCGTGGTACACCAGGTTTATCAGGTGCTGAGTTAGCTAATTTAGTTAATCAGGCTGCTGTGTATGCTTGTCAAAAAAATGCTGTTTCGGTTGATATGTCTCATTTAGAATGGGCCAAAGATAAAATATTAATGGGTGCTGAGAGAAAAACAATGGTTTTAACAGATGCTGCAAGAAGAGCCACTGCATTTCATGAAGCAGGTCATGCAATAATGGCAATGTATACACAAGGTGCAACTCCATTATATAAAGCAACAATTTTACCAAGAGGAAGAGCTTTAGGTATTACTTTTCAATTACCTGAAATGGATAAAGTTGATATTACTAAAAAAGAATGTCTTGCTAGATTAGATGTTTGTATGGGAGGTAAAATTGCTGAAGAATTAATTTATGGTAAAGATAATACAACTAGTGGTTGCGGATCTGATTTACAAAATGCAACAAGTACAGCAAGAGCAATGATTACACAATATGGTATGAGTAATGATGTTGGACCTGTTAATCTTGCAGATAATTGGGAAAGTTGGTCTAATAAAATTAGAGATATTGCAGATAATGAAGTTATTAAGATTCTAAAAGAATCGGAAGAAAGAACGAGAACTTTATTAAATAAAAGAAGTACAGAGTTAAATAGATTGGCTGAAGGTTTGATTGAGTATGAAACATTGGACGCAAAAGAAATTGAAAAAATTTGTAATGGTGAATCAATTAACAAAATGAAAACATCTACAAATACAGTCGTAGATGCACCAGATAGCGACGAACGTAAAGATGTTGGCGGAAGTAAACCTAAGAGACCTACTTTAATTGAAGCGTAGGTGTGACTTTTTTGGGGTTTTGCATTTTATTTCTTTTTTTCTAAAAAAGCTAAAAACAATAAAACATGAATGAAATAATGAATATTAACTAATCACTAATTGAAAATTACACACAGTGAATAATTTTAAAATTATTTTAAATTATATGATTCTTTAATACAATTATGTAAATATATCTGTTGATTATTATACTAAATGTATATATATAATATTAAAATCAATATCAACTTTAATTTCTCAGGAATGGTATTATTATTCTTATGTTGTTGCTTTCTTTTTTTCTTTTTTTTTTTTTACCTTCAGTACTAAATTTTCTGTTTCTTCTCCATTGGTTCGTCTCCTATGGTATTTCCATTTATTTGATCATGTTTTCTTAGCAATTTTTGAACTAAAATTTGTGGATTTTGACAATAATAATTTCTTGCAGCAATATTCTTAGCTTCTTCGGTAGTCACAGATTTAAATTTTAAAATTTCATCTTTACATTGATTGATTATTTTCAATAATTTATTTACTTCTATATCATTTAAATTTTGATTTTTTTCTTTTTCTTGTTCTTTTTTTGAAGTTTCGGATTTATTAACATCATTTTGTTCATTTGGATCCAAGTTAATTTCTTTACCAAATTTTAATTCTAAATATTTATTTATTAATTGTTCATCTTCTATTAAGAAGACTGCTAAAGTAATTTGTGGTGGAGTGTATAAATAAATTACATCGGTCATCAAAGCTTCAGTAATTTTTTTTTTACATTTATCATAAATTTGACCCATATATTTTAAATCGACTTTATTTAATAAAATGATTTGAATATCTAAGAAAAATCCATGAAGTGGTTTGTATGGATGATGATTTAATAGAGTAAAATTTAAGCTTTCTAATAATTTGAATTCATATTTTAAAATTGCTTCACGATTAGATTTTGCTTTTTTCGAAAAAGAATCTACACTAATGAAATAATTTTCCGATTTACAAGCTAAGAAAATTGTTGTATGAACTAAATTTTTTGGATCATATTCCATAATTGAATTTTTAAGATAAAATTTTTTAAAGAAAGTGATTGAAGTTGCTACTACTTCAGTTGGTAAATTTAAATGTTGTGCTATTATTTGAACTTTTTTTGCGTAAAAATTTATTAATTTTAATTCTTCTTGATACGTTAAAGGAATTGTCTTTTCTTTTAAGAGTTGTAAATCTTGTTGAGGTAAAGATTGGAGATCATTAGATTTCATAAAATTTTCTAAATTTTTTTGTATTTGTTTAGTTGCTCTTAAATTTGTTTCATGTCTTAGCTTAGCTAAATTTTCTGCAGTATATGACCATAACCTATACTGTGAGGAATGTCTATATAAATCGTCATCTGTGATTCTTTTATAGTTTGGTTTATTAGATAATGATTCGGAAGGAGCTGGAGTTTCAGTCGTTGAATTGGAATTTGATTCTGCAGATGTAGCTGGGCCGGTTGATGCGCTTGAATTTGCCATTGAAAGTACGGGATCCTTTGACATTTTTTCCTATAAGATACAAATCTGTCTGTCTATTTGTATTTCGCCTATTTAACAAACCGTACCGCTTTACTTTTGTAATATAAATTCCAAACTACTTGGTATAGATAATATTATCATATCATACAATTTTCACGGTATTGAAACTAAAGTGAAATTCTGCTTTTTTCAAACAGCATAACTTACCCGGAACCTCTACGTCATTAGAAAAAAAAAGTGTCAGTGTTAAACGGAACACACAACGCATTTACGACATACGTTTACTATGAATAGATACTGGATTCAAGTTCGATTTACATTTACATTTAAGGTAACTGGTGCTACCCCACATCAATTAATTTTTAAAAATGCGGGGGACCGGAGCGCGACAGTGGATTGCACTGGTATAGAACAGCTGTCATATGGTTTTGTAGATAAACTTAGAGCAAACGTGGCAACATAGCAGCTCGCCGATATCAAACTAGAGCATAGCATGGCATGGCATGGCATGGATGATATGATATGATATGATATGGTATTCATTCGTTGTGATTCCCCTGTTTTTTGCCGGTTCGAGCTCGGTTTTGCTGCTCCAGACACAAAGATGGCGGTGTGACCCCGCATCGCGCGCATCGCAGCGGCAGACAGGAAGGAGATGCTTGATGTTAGGTAATAAACAACAGCCTTTCATTACCTGTAACAACACTCCAAACTGAAAGCAAGCCAATCCAAAGGAAGAAAGAATTACGAAACTTCTAGATTTGACTGTGATTTTTCTATTTGTTGTCTCCAATAAAGAAATCACTCACTATAACTGCAGTTAAGTAGTCATACGACAAATGTACTCATAACATCCCTAGGATACTTTGATAAAACCTTATTTCGCGTTCATCCCCACTGTCATATTAAATAGAATAGAAAAAAAATTATATATTTACTTGTTTGTTTGTTTGCTTCAAATATTTTTTAATGCTCATGTCTTCTCATTCTCCTTCTCCTTCTCCTGTATTGAATTCAGATTCATATAGATCATATCATACTATACTAGATAACGAAAATCGTCTTGAAGACGAAGAAAAAAATAATTATAGAAAAAAGATAAAAGTTATTCATAATTTTTTCATATTTAGTTTTATAATGATTTTTTTAATTGCGCTGTTTGTCATTGCATCGGCTACTAAAGGTTTAATTCAAGCTACTGATATAAATTTAAATACCATTGAAAAAAGTACAATATGTTTTCAAAATGAAATACCCAATCAAAGAGCTGGTATTATTCAGCCTGCTTCAAACGATCATAAATTAATTTATGATAAAGAAGCTAGAAGAGCTTCAAAAAAAATTTATGAATTACTTTCTGATATCGATAATTCCTATTATGACGATCAAAATATGATATTAGGTACTAATTTAATTACTGAGAACATTTATTCAAGGCAACCATATGTTTCTAATGGTTATATTGGATCAAGAATCCCAAATATTGGTTTTGGTTATGCTCTAGATACTTTAAATTTTTGGTCAAATGTTGATGGTGCATTAAATAATGGTTGGCCATTAAGAAATCAAAGATTTGCTGGTGCTTTTTTATCTGATTTTTATGCTCTTGAAAAAAACTTAAATTCAACAAATTTCCCAGAATTAGATGAAAAAGGTTATTCAACTGTGATTTCTTCAATTCCACAGTGGACAAATATTCAATTATCAATCGAAAATGATGATTCTCAAATTTTTAATTTTAATCCTATAGATACAAAAATTAATGAAATTACAAATTATAATCAAAATTTATCAATGAAAAATGGTATTGTCACCACTTCTTTAAATTGGTTTGATGATTTAATTAATATTAAAAGTGAAATTATTGCTCACAGAAGTATTTATCCATTAGGTATAGTTAAAATTGAAATTTCTTTGAATGAAGAAAATTTAACTGAAAATTTTAATAAAATTAATTTAAATATTTTTGATATTTTAGATTTTAATTCATCTCATAGAACTTTTTTACGTGAATTTGATTATGATAAAGAAAATAATGGAATATATATGATTGTTGAACCTAATAATGTTCCATATTCTAATGCAGCAATTTATTCAACTGTGGAATTTGAATTTTTTGATTCTAATTATATTAATATAAAGAATACTCCTTTTAATAATAATACCTCTTTTACTAAAGAAACTGAAAAAGTTTATTCAACTAATAAAATTATTTTATCAAATGATATTCCAAAAGTTATTATTTATAAATATACTGGTATCATGTCAACTGAATTTAGTGAATCCCAAGATAATTTAAAAATTGCTAAATCTTATGCTTTAGATAGTATTGGAAATTATGAAAATTTATATTTTTCACACATTCAAGCATGGAAAAATTTATATAATGATTCTACAATCGAAATTCCATCTGATTCTTTACTTGAATTAACGGCAAGATCTTCTTTATATCATTTAATGGCTAATACAAGATCATATAATGTTTCAAGACAAAGAGGTTTAAAACTTCCAGTTTCTGGTTTATCATCTGATTCTTATGGTGGAATGATTTTTTGGGATGCAGATATTTGGATGGAGCCAGCTTTATTACCATTCTTACCAAAAGTTTCCATGAATTTAAACAATTTTAGAAATGCAACACATAATGAAGCAGTTAAAAATGCTCAAGAATATAATTATCCCGGTGCTATTTATCCATGGACAGCTGGTAGATATTCTAATTGTACATCAACTGGTCCATGTATTGATTATGAATACCATATTAATATTGATATTGCTTTATCTTCATTTCAACTGTACATGAATGGTGCTGAAGGTGCTGATGAAGAATATTTAAAATATACAGTCTGGCCATTAGTTAAAGATGCAGCAGATTTTTTTACTAGATATGTAACTTTCAATAAAACAACAGGTTTTTATGAAACAAAAAATTTAACAGAACCTGATGAATTTGCAAATTACATTGATAATGGCGCTTTCACAAATACTGGTATAAAAAGTTTACTTAAATGGGCAACAGATATTGGTACGCACTTAAACGTTCCAGTAGATTCTAAATGGGTTAATATCTCTGATAATATACTTATTCCAAAATCTGATACCAATATTACTTTAGAATATTCTGGTATGAATAGTTCTGTTGAAATAAAACAAGCTGACGTTATATTAATGGTATATCCTTTAGCTTATACTGCTGATGAATGCAATTATGGTAATGCTATTAATGATCTTTATTATTATTCTGGGAGACAATCTGCATCTGGCCCAGCTATGACATATCCTGTTTTTGTTGCAGCTGCAGCCGGTTTATTAAATCATGGCTCTTCGTCACAAAGTTATTTATATAAATCTGTTTTACCATACTTAAGACAACCTTTTGCACAATTTAGTGAACAATCTGATGATAATTTTTTGACAAATGGGTTAACACAGCCTGCTTTCCCATTTTTAACTGCAAATGGTGGATTTTTACAAAGTATATTATACGGTTTATCCGGTATACGATTTTCATATGAAATTGATCCAGATACGAAAGAGCTTAAAAGAGTCTTGAGATTTGATCCAATTGAATTACCAATGTTACCAGGTGGTTTAGCAGTTAGAAATTTTAAATATATGAATAATGTTTATGATATTATTATCGATAATCATAATGGTACTATTGTTCATAAATCAGGTAACGATTCTATTATTGTTAAAGTTCCAAACAGAAATTTATTAAACTTTGATGTTCATTTATATTCTCCAGAGAAAAACTCTAAATTACATACTCGTGATGATAGTCAAATAAAAATGGCAAAAGATGGGTCTGGAATTTATTATATTCTCAATCCAAACCAAGAACTTATTGTTCCAGTGTTTAAACCATTGTTGAATATTCCAGATAATATAGCAGAGGGTAAATCTATTACAAATCTAACTGCTGGTGTTTCAGGAGATGTTGCTGTTTCTGCCATTGATGGTAGCAATTATACTCATTGGCAAGCAATCGATAAATCTACAGGTAAATTATTAATTGATTTAGGTAAAGATAATCATAAACCTATTAACAAGGGTAAAATTTTATGGGGTGGTAGACCTGCCAAAAATTTTTCTTTATCAATTTTACCACATACTAAAATTATTGATCAAATTTTTTCCAATATAACTAATATTTTAGAAGATAAAAATATTACAAACGCCCATGAAAAAATTGAATCATTTTTAAAAGGCTACGTGGATGCAAAAAGTAATATTTCAGGTCAATGCGTTTCTGATCTTTTAGCCATTATAAATTGGAAAACTAATAAATTTGAAAATATTATTAATGAACTTCCTGATGTTTCTATCTTAAATCAAAACTTCGTTACTGTCGTTGATAATCAGCAAGTACATCCTTCAGAACCATGGTTTGTGGAAGTTTTTACAAATGATTTAATTGAACTATTACCAAGCAACGTGACGGATTTTACGGTTGATTATAATAATATTGATCTTAACAAGTCTGCTACTTGTTTTATTGATCAATCTGTGGATGAGAATGATTGGAAAAACTCTAGATATGTCATTTTATCGGTAGAAGGTACTTATGATAACGATACAATTCCTTATGGTTCTACTATTAATGAAATTGCATTATTTTCATAAATAAATATCCTTGCAATGCATTTATTTTTTCTTTTTTTAATTCCACATTTTTTCAATGAACTTTTTTTCTTTCTCATATTAAAAAAAATATAACCCGTTATTTTAATTTTTAAAAAGTAATTCCCATATTTGATTTATTGCAGTTCATACTACTAGAGTATATATATATATTTAAAATAACAAAATAACTTCATGTGTATTGCACAAATTAATAAAAATTACATGCGAATTCTGTGGATCGAACACAGGACCTCCAGATTACTTTTTGACCAAAGTTATACTTCAGTCTGGCGCTCTCCCAACTGAGCTAAATCCGCTAATTTTGATAAATTTAATGTAAACCAAATGGAATAAGATGAGACAAACTTGGAGAAGAAAAGATACTCCAAGGTATGCCTGAAAACCTAGAAATTAATCTAGTTTTATTAAGAATTAAAAATTGAATACAATGATATAACTTTAATGGTTATACGTCAAAACTCAAGCAGTTACACAGTTTGAGAAAAGGTTTACACAGTTTTGGTGTAACTAGTGTATTCGCAGAATAAGAAATCCCAGTTAAAATGATGATGTTTACAAATGTAATTTGTTAGTTGTAGAATTCTGAAAGTATAAATACCAAATTATTATATCAATATCTTGGATAATAATTTGAAGAATTCCTTTATAAATATTTTATATAATTTTGTATTTTAGTTAACAATAAAAAACAACAATTAATTAGTTTTCAATCCAATCTTCTGAATAATATAATCTCTTATTATATTATTGTTTTGCGCTTCCCATCTGTTAAAATTCTGCGTTCTGTGTACAACTTAGTGTACAATAATTTGTCAAATAGGGGCTAGCCCTTAACTTACTCTAACTTTTCTAATGTACAATCCGATCTAATCTTGAATATGATAGTCCTGATGTAGTTATTAAATAGCTTGGTTCTTTTATTATGTAATAAGTATATAAGTTTTGGACTGGCTGGCGTGAGCCGTTCTTATATTCAAATGTATTTAATCGCATCCATATTACAACCCTAACTGTGTCAATTAGGGTTAGAAATATATAAGTGATATTACGTCTACTATATCACAGAATTTTTATCTATTTCAGAAATAAACAAAAAATAAAAACTAATTTAGGAAATGGAACAATTTAGAACTCATAGAACATTTGATTACTAATATTAAGTAAAGATTTAGGGATTTAATCTACTTGCAATTTCCTGCTTTTAAACATATAAAAGGGCAACAAATTCTCATTCTACATTCCCTTTTCACTTTCTAAAATTTTGTATATGTTAAATAGGAATAATAATTAAAAATACTTCTTGTCCGAGTTATTACATACATTACCACAAATTTGTTATGCTGGGTTGCACATAACAAGCAGAATTTTAACAAATGGCAAGCGCAAAATAATAATATAATAACAGATTAGATTTTTGTCATATAAAGCTTTGATATGTATCGTTGAGTTCCAAATTTTATTTCTAATAAAACTAGACTAATTTCAAGTTTTATAGACATACCTTGAAATTTTATTTATTGTCATGTTTTGATTCATATCATTGAATTTGGTTTATAGCAGAGTTATTATAACTGGTATCCAAACAAATAACATAAAAATAATTAAATATGAACAAATCCTCTTTAATAATAAAAATAACCTAGGTCTATGTGTAAATCAAAATAAACATATAAAAGGATGACAAAATTCCGTTGAAAATAAAATATATTATTTATCCACCAAACCTTATCGATGGGTATATGGAAAGTTTATGGAACTGGTCTGTGGAATAAATTTAAAAAAACCAGTATATTTTCAAATGTTATTTTTTTAATGTAGTTATTTGACATTTTAAAAATTTCTATTAAAAAATAAATTTATAAATTGTAAGCTTTCTTTTTGTGAGATCTTTTCATATCCATGTGTACGTCGTTACAGTCATTTTTTTAATATCAATACTTATACATAATATCATCAGTAATATGAGGAAATTTTGTATTCAAATAATTACGATAAATTAAACTACTCATATCAAAATGATATACTAACAATATATTATTTTCTATATAGTCCAAAGTGACTTCATATTATAAATGATACAAAGTTAAATATTTGTTCATAATTAAAATTATATATAAATGGCTTCAATAAAGTCGATCTACTTTTTTACCTTTCATTATTATTATTATTATTATTATTTTTAATTTTCTAAAGCGTTAATTGATCTTATGGCAGTAGAAGTGGCAGAAGCTGGATTGACACCAGTAACAATTTTGCCATCGGTGATAGAAAAATCATCCCATGGACCAATTGGAGATAAATATTTGGCACCATACTTTATTGCAACGTCTTCTACGAATAATAAACCCCTTTCTTTCATAATACTATCAACTCCAAGAATTTGTTCACCGATATCAGCGAAACCAGTGATTGATTTTCCTTCAATAATTGGTTTTCCGGTTTTGTTGTCATTTAAACCATCAAAAATGGCTGGACCATGACAGACAGCAGCAAAAAAGATACTGTAGTCTTTTGCATTAATTTCTGATGGAGTCTTAATATTTTTTAAAGCTTGTTGGAAATCAGAGTTTTCATTTTCAAAATCAATTTTATCCTGACCTGATAAGAAATCAGGAGATAAGGAATGGGTATCCCAGCCATATTTACCAGTTTCAGAGACAAAAGTTACATTGTAACCCTTTGATTTATATGCATTGAATGGATGTAAGGCTTCAACAATGGATACACCAGTTTTTGATCCATCTTTGTAAAAGACAACGTTGTAGGAAGTAAAGCAATGATAACGTTTTTAGAGGACATTTTGTTCTATTTGTTTGAATGGAAGAGAAAGTAAGTAATATTTGAATTTATTTTATTTTAGTTTAGTTTATTTCTTCTGTGGCAAGATATTTCTGACCCATGTTGCTCATTTTGTGCGGTTTATATACCCAACTGAAAGTATTGTCCCTGTCGTATTTCAAGGGGGCGGCTGATTATTAAGAAAAGGAATTTCAAAGAATTTCAAAGATTTTTATTTTGCGCAGCCAAAGCCGGAATTAGTAATCCGCCGAGGTTCCGCCGAGGTTCCGCGTGCGGGTGTGGGCTGTACGGGTTTTGACTGCCACATTAATAAGCTTAAGCCTACGCGGGAATAAAAGTCTCTTAAACGAAACTCCACTAAAATGGATTATGCCGCTTTATTTTAGCACCTGAAACAAAAACTTAACGAAGAGACGTAAACATTTCATAATTAACACCAGAATGAATAGTATCTGTACCACCGTCGTCTTGCGGCTAATGCGACTCTTTCGGCTTTGAGTTCGTCTTTTAATAATTCAATATCTGTCTGTATCTTTTCTACCAGTGTCTATATCCATTTCTGCTGGATTGATGTATAGTTTCCAATTTCTCTTGTAAATCTTGTGATCAAGATATGTAATGATTCAAAAAATGCTTCTGTGCCAGCACCACCTCTGCGTAACCTCTAGCGCCAAAGAAATTGATAATTACTAAAGGCTTATACCCATCGTAGTTTAGTGTCGTAGAATATAGCCTGGTCCTATTAGCCTTTGTCTAGCTTTATATACCAGTACACAATAGTGACTGACTGTTATTTAATGCGTACGTATCTTTTCTTGTGTTTGTCGTCTTCATAAACCCGAACATTATTCCCAATAGTTTAAAAGTACTGAAATAGCAAATATTAAATAAAGTTCACATGCAACTAATCGATTCGGGTCCAGAACATTCAATGCTTCCAAAAAGTATAAAAGGGCATTGTTTCTCTCACTTTGAAGTATTTTGTTTAATCTCATTTACATTTTATATTCGATTTTTACCAGTATCTTCTCACCTTAAAAAATTTATGTTTTGTTTGTCTATAACCATTTTTGTTATTAATCTCTAGGACAAGTTACAGTCTTATGGAGCCCATAATAAGTCTTGTACCAATAACAAACTGTTGTTTGCTTGCTTTTCACCAGTTTTTTTTGTAAATCATATTTAATATTCGATCACATAAGCAAGATGCTTTTGCAATAAAATTAATCCATTCAGTACATCACAATTGTTAAAGGGTTTTCTCCATTGTTCCTATTTTTAATTTTTCCGGGTACATCGAGGATATTTTTTTCGCAACGTAATCAACACATAAAAAAAAAGCTATAAAACAACTGAAATGAATTTCATCCCTTTAAATTTCACCTCTACAAGCTTTTATATTGATAATATTGAAAAATAGAAAATAATTAAATAATGGCCGATTTAGCTTCCAGTTTTCAAACTCAATTTAAACAATTCGATCAAGTATGTAAACACAATATATTTAAAAATTTTTTTTTTTTTTTTTTTCTTTACTAACCACCGAATATTATATATAGCATTTTGGTCAAAACAAATATTTGCAACAATTAGAGACGCAAACTAAGATTCCAAGATCCTATTTGATTTCTTGTTTGGGATTTGGTTACTTACTTTTAACATTTTTAAACCTTGGTGGTGTTGGCCAAATTTTATCCAATATTATTGGTTTTGTTCTTCCAACAATTTATTCCATTCGTGCAATTAAAACTTCTACAAAAGATGACGATACTAAAATTTTAGCTTATTGGATCATTTTTGGATTTTTAAACGTTATTGAATTTTGGTCTGGTGCAATTATTCATATCCTTCCATTCTACTGGTTCCTTAAGTCCATATTTTTAATTTATATTGCCATTCCATCTACTGGTGGTGCTTTCATGTTATGGAACAATATTATTGAACCAGCTTATGATCGTTTTGTTGGTTCTCCTTCTGTTTCATCATTAAAGGAATCTGTAAAGGAATCTGTTGAAAATGCTGGTTCCTCATTTACAAGCGGTATTTCAAGACATTCTACTAGAAATTAAATTCAAAAACAAATAATTTAAATGTAATTGTGTTTTTATCCTATATTATTTTTGTATCATTTCTTTGATTTCTTATGTAGATAACTATTACTATATAAATTAAATACGTTTATTCAATGTTTTTGTTTTTTGTTTTTGTCTTCAATCATTAATTATATCTATATACTTTCATCAAATTTACAATCAAATTGATCATTTATAACATTAATTTCATTTTCTAATTGATAACTTATTTTAATTCTTAATTTTAATTTGCCAGAACCAGTAATTCTTAAAGTTTGAGTTGCAATATCATTAAAATTAATAATTGGACTTGGCTGTAATTGACCCAAAGTCAATTTTTGACTCTTAGGAACGGCACATAACGATTGTAAATTATTCAACTTTGCTTTTTTGGCTTTAAAATATAATTTTAATTGAGCCTCATTAGATTTTATTTCAACTATTTGAGAAAAAACCTGAATATTTAAACTATCATGAATTTGGCGAGCAGTTGTAGGAACAATGTTAATTGCAATATCAGATTTCCTAGTTTCGTTAGTTGCTTTAAAATTATCCGATAAATCAGATAAAACATCAGTCTTTCCTATGGTTTGATTCTTATTAGCTTTGTTGTTGTTGGTTGATTCAATATCATCATTCAATAAATCCAATAATAAATCATTTGTTTGACTTTTAGTTTCAGCTTTGGAAGGTATTGCTTTTGTTGGCTCAGTAATTAAAGTTGTTTTTTTTTCAAAATTTGGCATAGCTTGTAAAATTAATTTTTTCACTTCAAGAGGTTGATTAAATAATAAAAGATATTGAACACTTTTGTTTTGAATCATTAAATTGGAATCCGATTTATGATTTTCAATAATTTGTCTTAAATTCTCCTTGCAACTATTATCATTAATTCTTGTAGATAATTTCAATGCAGCAGTCAATATATATTGAACCATTTTTAAATTATTTGATAATCTATAGACTCCATCTAACTTGACCAAATAGCTAACTAAGGAAGCTTCGTTAAGAATGGATGTTCCATGATTGGCAAGAAGTAAATCTGCATATTCACCAATACACCAAACTAGAACCAATTGTAAAGAAGTGTTTTCTTCATCCATGTCCCTTTCAAGATCTGACGTCAATTGTTTGGAAAGGGTCTCTATCTTGTACTGTAAATCCTGTACATTATTAATCACAATTAAAATTTCACTAGTAACGTCCAAATCAATAAAATTACCAACTAAATTTAATATAGTCAATAAGTCATCTAATTTATCTTTATCATCAAGAGAATTAGCAAAAGTCGTTGTTTTCTCAATGATATGATCAACTGTATACTTAATTAAATCTCTGGAATCATCGATATCTAAATAAACAGAGTTATGATTATAACTTGAAGTTGAAATTTTTTCTAGAAAATTAATCAATTCATTTATTAATTCTTTTAAATTTTGTTCATTCATGATTGAAAATGTAAGTTCTAATGCACGAAACTTGATGGATATGTCATGATCATATAAGCAATGAGATATAAACTTTCTATGTCTTTGAATAGAAGAAGGTTCTTGTGGGACAACTTTTAGTAACGTATTCAAGGCAACATATTTAATATTGTTGTTTGAATGACTTGAAGAAGATTTAGGCTTTTCATTCTTTAAGAAGCTGGCCAAAATATTTATACCTAGAATACGAAGCGATTGTGGAGATTTTAATTCAAATATAGTTCTTGTAATCTCGTAAAGAATCGATTGACCAGGATTCTTGTTTGGTGTAGTATTTGTACCTAATTGAGTTAATAAATCGATGAATTTGTCGTTATACTTAAGAATATCATTTGTATTTAGTTCCTGGCCTATTTTAAAGAACCATTTTAAAGTCACAATGATCGAACATTGTAAGAATGGATCTTGAATACCTTGAACGTCATATGCTGGTTCTAGATTTTTCAAGTTCAGATTTGATAAAATGTTAAACAATTGTGGTATTATTGTTGAGATGGTTTTCAATATATCCATTGCATTTGCCTCTGCAACGCCATTATCTCTTAAATTTTCTTCCAAAAATGGTTGAAAATTAATCAAAATAGATTGTAATACTCTACAAGTACCTAAAAGAACACCGTGGGTAGAAATGATTTGATTTTCAATAAATTTTTTATTAATTAATTCTACTGGAACAATTTCCAATAATGATTTATCTTTCATAATTAATTTTGCAGTACATTGTAAAGCTTTCTTCAATAAATATGGATCATTTGAATTTTTCAAGATATTTTCAACGTCTGGGTATATATCCCTAGCTAATTCAATGGAACTTAGGCAACCCAGGGTATTCAAAGCTAAAGCAACTATATGTTTATTTGGGTGATGTAAATCATTATTTAACATATTAGTTAGTAAAGTTAATAGATCTTGTGATTCGTCTAGTAACAAAATTGATGCTAAATAACCTAGTCTTTTGTCGACAAAATCGTCAGAAGCAATCAAATTGATACATTCTACTTGACCAAAATGTGTCTTTTCACCTAAAATGTATAAATAAAGCAATTTTTGAATATTTATCCTCCTCTTTTCATGAGACAGATGATCATCTCTTAGCTTTGTTCTTATTTTTGCAGATTGTTTAGTTACAATTGCTCTTTCATCAGCAAGAGTTTTAGCAGCTCTAACGTCTTTAATGAAGCTTTTCAACGATGATCCCATTTTGGCGTTCGACTAATAATACCCTGGAAGTATATTTTTGCAAAAACAAAAAATAAAAGAGGTTTCTGTAGTTAATTCTATTCTTAAAATAGCAGATTCACTGCTTTCATAATTTTCTATCCACGAACGATTCTTTGCCATATTTGTCGTTTGCAATTCAAAACTGGTTTTACCCGGCTAGTCCGTTCTTCACGTGATCCCCAAAAGTGTATGGCACAACCATTTTTAAGTAGTAGTCACGACGTGTGACCACGTATGTTGTGGCCACTGAATACGGCAAATGCATGATGACATTAAACGTTCCATCGAGACTATGGGTTTGGGTTTAGTATGAAAAGCTCCCTTTCCCCTCCTGGTGGGTGCCCAAATATCTTAAATGGGTCTTCCAAACGCATATCAAACCAAGGGACAAGAAAAGAAGATGTTTCGACACCGTAAGATATATATATTCATTTATTTTGCACTCAAAATGTTTCACGACCAACGTCAGCTACTGGAATGATTTTGCTAAATCGAGAAGCCGACAGGCACTATATATGGCAAGCCCTTTATAGCAGAACGACTGTTCTTGAATCAAACTAAACTGAACTTCAGCAAAACCATCAACCCATAACTGCGTATGCCAATCTCCAAATGCATAAGCATTCCCACGCATAAGCATTTCCACGCATAAGTACTCAACTGTTCCACCAAAACCATTTTCAATATATTATTATTTTGTGTGTGGCGCGAAACAATCGAACGTTATTTTCTTCCAACGCGCGATTGTCGGTGAAAATAAAAAACAAACAAAGCGCATTCGTTATTTTAAACAGGTTGTAAATCACGGCCATTGTAAATTGTTAACCCCAGCAAGAACAGAGTTAAATTGGGATCTCATTCATATGTTGTAAATATAAAGTAAATGATGAACTCGTATGATGATGGGCCAAAGCTGAGAGAAGAAAACCATTTCAAAGAGTTTTATCCATCATTGGATGAAAATACACTACTGCCTATTGTTGCAGGCTTACCAGATATTGATGATAGCCTAGAAAATGAAAATGCTTTATCACAAAGCAAGGTTCAATATAAACAGATCATTAATGAAGGTAAAATCACCATTGAGCCCTTAAAGATAACAAATGACTCTATATACTATAAGAGATGTAAAATTAATCTGTCCGATTTAGACGATGAATCGATTGCTGAAAAGGCTAAACATCGCGGTAGGAAAAAGAAGAAAACAACTGGAAATTTAGAATTGAGTTACACTACAAAACTCCGAAACAAAACAAATATCGTTAAAAATGGCGAATATATATTTGATGTTACTTCATACGATATGGATGAACAAGATCAACTATTTTTAAATCATCTTCTTGAGAAATATTCAAAAACATTTCTTTCCAGATCAAATTTTGAATCATTAATAACTCAATTGGAAATTTCATGGTCCAATTTCCAATCAAAGCTCCCTACGATACCACCACCACCGGTATCGCATGATCAACGATGCGATATATGTTATGATGAAGAAACTACAAACAATAATATTGTCCTATGTGACAATTGTAACATGGCAGTACATCAGGATTGTTACGGTATTATTTTTCTTCCACCTGATTCGTGGCTCTGTCGTCCTTGTTTAATTAAAAATACACAGCTGGTGAGACCATATTGTTCTTTATGTCCCGAAATTGGAGGTCCTTTAAAACAAACTACTTGCGGTAATTGGGCTCATGTCTTATGTTCCGTATGGATTAGAGAACTTTGTTTCGGTAATTGGCATTATTTAGAACCTATAGAAGGTTTGGAAAAAATACCTAATTCTCGTTGGAAATTGAATTGTATTGTTTGTAAATTAAAAATTGGAGCATGTATACAATGTAGTTCTAAAAATTGTTTTGCTGCATATCATGTTACTTGTGCCAAAGAGGCTGGGTTTCATATGACTTCATTGAAAAGTGGTAAATTAGCAGAAATGGCTTTAGGAAATGTAAAATTAGAAAGTTTTTGTCATAAACATTCTCCTGGATTAGATCTACAGAAAGCGACAAAAAAAATTTTAAAAGTAAGATCTAAAATTATTCAAATTTATGAAAAGAGTAAAGATGGTTATTTAACAAATTCGTACAATGAAGAATTTGGTAATTGGTCTGTAGATAAGATAAAGAGAAATCCCATAGTACCGCATGCATTTTTAGAAAATATTCAAAGACAAATTTTATCCTTTAAGACCGTTGAAAATAACGATTATAAACGTTTAAGTTACGATATTTGTAAATATTGGTCACTAAAAAAAGAATTGATTGGTGGAGCTTCATTAATTAATTTTATTGGGAAAAATGTACCTTCATACAATCTATTGGAAGAAGATAATATTAATGAAAGAATTGAATTTACTGATGTATTATTAAAAGATTTAAATAAAATCAAAGAATTGACAGAACTTGTGGAAATGAGAAATAAAGTATCTTTAAGAAAAAATGATGCTGAAACAAAAATTAAAGAAATCATTCAAGATCCAACTACATTTATATTTAAAAATTATGCATTAAAAAATTTTGTTAACACTAATTTTTTTAAAGTATTAGAGAAAACTATTATAGACAACAAATATTATCATATTATTGAAAATTGTAAAAAACAAAAATTTCATAACGTTCATAACTTTACAAAAGATATCTTTGACATGTTCGATAATTTAATTAATGATGATTCACTTTCTCGATCCATACAAATAAACGTTGATAAAGCAAAAGCTAAATTTATTGAAATATTGAATTCTATAAAAAATGTTGATTTTAAGCAATTATTAATGCAAGATTTTCTTTTTGATGAAAATGATCCATTAAATATTAAAAAACGTGAATGGAATGGACCAATTCTACAAATAAAAGAAGATTTAAGTGATGTTGATGAACTAGACTTTAATGAAACTAATGAGCTACGTACAGCTATCTCAAAAAAAAGAGGTAGAGGTAGACCCCCAAAGGATCAAGATAATGATTTAATAAGATTTTTAAAACATGATTAATATGAATATATATATAAATGTGATGGGGGGAATCATATTGTAATATTAATTTGAAAAAACAAAA